>PVLD010032652.1:0-14421 GCA_004027595.1 Dinomys branickii
GACTTTCCCACGTCTCGCCCCGGCAGCCTGGTCCGCCCTACCACATCTCCCCCGGCATCTCAGAGAAATACGCCCAGTTTAAACTTCCCAGCCGAGGTCCCGGCATTCACACTCGCCAAGTCTGTCTCGAGCTGGTGGTGTTTATCAAGGAGGCTCGCTCCCTTGCTGCTCACCTGGTCGCCATCTTCCCCCAGGACCTCAAACATTATTTCTCTTTGCATCTTCTTGTAGTTTTTGGATTGATTTTTCCTGGATCTTTGATGACTTTAAGAGATCCTTCCTTTCACGATTTCTGCCTGTCATGCTGTCTTCAAGATCTGAAATTCTATCTTCTGCCTCATTTAAGTGGTTTTGCAAGCTTTCAGTGGAAGTTTTGATTTCCTGAAAGTCTCTTTGAGTCTGTTTCATGCATTCTAATTCATTCCTAAATTGCTCATATAACATTTCCATCTGTTGCCTATGTTCATCTATTTTTTTATGTGTTTCTTCTCTAGATCTGTGGAGCATTTCTTCCATTATTATTTTCATTTGATTTTTTTGCCTGAGAAATTATTTCTGATCTGATCTCTTCTGTGGCCTGATGGAGTTGCTTCTTTACTTTAGATGTGATCATTTTAAATTTCACGTATGTGGTTTCCAACTTCTCCTATGTCACTGTCTCCTGGATTTGTTCTCCACGGAGTTGAGTTTTGAGATTACATTTTGCTCCAGCATCTTGTAATTTTGGATATCAGATGAAACGTGCTGAGCGACCAGCTACCCAGGCAGCTCACTGAAGGTCTCTTGGGACCCTAGTTTGCCTGAATATCAAACTTATCTCATGATGGTAGCAGGCCATGGACCACTGAGCCCAGGATCCCCAGGCAATTGCTGGAGTGCACAGTTCAGATGACAGCTGATGGTGGGGTAATGCTTGCGTTCAGGACCAGGGTCTCCAGATCATGGACAGAAACTGAGGGCCTATACCGTGGAACCATGGTGGCTAGACGGTGGCTGTTGCTCTGGGATCCTCAGGTAGCTGGTCGGGGGAAGCAGGCCTCATATCCCAACCCAGAGGACGCCAGAACCCATGGCTGTTTCCACGCCACAGGACTAACCACCCAACAGAGATGTGCCAGTCAGATCCCACTTCCCAGACTGAGCTCCTTCTCTGTCCCAAAGGATCAGGGCAGAGCACACACACAGGCCTGACCACCCAACAGAAATGGGCCTTTCAAATGCCACTTCCCAGACCGAGCTCCTTCCCTATCCCAAAGGAACAGGGTGGAGTGCACATGCAGGGCTCACTGGCCGAGGGTTCCACACAAACGGGCCACTCAGATGCTGTTACCCAGGCTGAGCACCTTCCCTGTCTGCGTTGGTTTCTTTAAAATGAACACATTTTTGTCATTGCTGTAGTTGGTATTACAAAGCATTAGAAAAATCTCATTAGAAAAATTTATCAATGCATCTCAAACACATATAGTTATCCTGTCTACAATAAAATTACTTGGGAGCCTGGGAACCATGGATCCAGCCCCCTGCTACCATTTCAGGGAGGTTTCTTAGACTCAGGAAGCCCTGATGAGCTGTCTGGAAGCCTTGGACCTCAGGATCCACCCCTTCCCCCACTGTGTGATAGGTCTTTGTACTCAGAAAGCTTTAGTGAACTGTATGTGAGACTGGGATCTCTGATTCTACTCACTGCCACCATCCTACAGAGGTGTCTTGGACTAGAGAAGCCTCAGTAAATAGTCGGGGAGCCAGGTAACCCTGTCCTTGCCTCCTACCACTATCTTAGGAACAAATCTACACCCCCAGGAAACCAGGGAGATTTGAAAATGACAAAAAGAAGATGCAAAATGCAATCTCAAGGAAAAATCCCAGCCTAAACAAGTCCAGGAAACTTTAACGTGGAAGCGTGGAAGAATGTGGAAGTCACATGCTTGGAATTTGTGAAATGATAGCAACTGAAATAAAGAACCAACTACATCACACTATAGAGGAAATCAGATCAGAAATAATTGCTCATGTGAAAAATGAAATGACAGCCATAAAGAAACAATTGCTCAGCATATCAAAAGAAGACATAAATAAACAAAAAGAAGAGCACAGAAAATGATGGAAACCTTCAATGAACAGTATAGCACAGAATTAGAATGCATGACACAGATTCAAAGAGACATTCAAGAAAATAAAAATTCCACTGAAAGCTGGAAGAAATGCTTGAATGAAACAAAAGATAGACTTTCAGACTCTGAAGGCAGCATTGAATCTGGTGATCCTGAAAGAAAAGAGCTCTTAAAGATAAAAAAGGAACAACAAATAACAATTGCACAGCTGAAAGATGAGGCAGAGAAAAACAATATAAGGCTAATAGGGGTCAAAGAGCAGGAAGCAACATGAATAACATAAAAAGACTATTTGCAGCAGTAATAGCAGAAAATTTCCCAAGCACGGAGAAGAACCAGACATACACAGAAGTGACACACATAGAACTCCAAAATAGCCATAACCAAAATAAGTCCACACCCAAACACATAATAAACAAGATCCCAGACATTGAGCAAAACAGACTATCAAAAGCTGTCAAAGAAAAGAAACATCATTTGTGAAGGAAAGTCCATCAGAATCCTGGCAGACTTCTCAACACAAACCATGAAATAAAGAAGAACTTGGGATGAAGTATTTCAGGTCCTAAAAAAAAGCTTCCAACTGAGATTGCTGTACCCTGCAAGGCTATCTTCCAGAATTGATGGAGAAATAAGATACTTCCATGACAAAGATCAACTGAAGAAATTCATGAGTGCCAAACCAAGCCTACAAAGAGTAATAAAACATATTCTAAGAAGAGATAAAAATGATTACAATTTCAATACCAGCAATAGAAAACAATAGAGGGGAAAAATACAGAACCAAAAGTGTGAAAATTACATGACAAAGATAAGTCAATATGTATCAGTAATAACCATTAATGTAAATGGCCTCAATTCACCAATCAAAAGAAACAGACTGGCAGAGTGTATCAGGAAACAAAATCCAACAATATGCTGTATGCAAGAAATACATTTAACTCAAAAGGATATGCATACCCTCAAAGTCAAAAGGTGGAAAACAATACCCCATGCGACATGAAGACAGAAAAAAGAAGGAAAGTATATCTGCTTGCAGAAAAGTTGAACTTGAAGCCAGTAATGATCAAAAGAGATAAAGATGGTCACTATATTCTTGCTAAGGGAAAACTAAAAGAGGAAGAGATAATAATCATAAATATATATGCATCAAATGTAGGAGTACCCAATTATATGATGCAAATTTTAACAGACATGAGAAATCAAATAAATAATAACACAATTGTAATAGGGGCTTTTAAAACCCCATTGTCAGAAAAAGACAGATCAACTGGACAGAAAATAAGTAAAGAAATAACAGAACTAAACCAAATGTGTGAACAAATACTAGTAGACCTTTACAGAATATTCCACCCAACAACATCAAAATACTCATTTTTCTCAGGTGCTTATGGCACATTTTCTAAAATAGACCACTTGTCAGCACATAGAACATGCTTAAGTAAATGCAAAGAAATTGAAATTATCCCATGCATGTTGTCAGATCGTAATGCAATGCAACTGGAAATTAATGGTAAAAGAAATTAGAAAACTCCACAAACAAAAGAAAAGCGCATAACATCCTCCTGAACAACCGATGGGTCACAGAAGAAATTAAACACTATTTACAATCCAATGAAAATGCAGATAGAAACTACCAGAACCTTTGGGACATAATGAAAGCAGTACTCGGAAGGAAAATTAGATCAGTGGATTCCCACATCAGCAAAACAGAATGAACACAGATTAACAACCTTATGTTGCACCACAAACTTCTAGAAAAAGAAGAGCAAGTGAGTCCCATAGCCCAAAGAATGGAGGAAATTGTAAAAATTAGAGCAGAAATTAACACAACTGAAACTAAGAGAATCATACAAACAACTGATGAATCAGAGTTGGTTCTTTGAAAAAGTAAATAAAATTAATTAATCTCTAGCCAACCTTATCCAAAAAGCAAACAAAAGAGCCGAATTCATGCAATAATGGGTGAAAGGTTTGAAATCCCTACAGATCTTTCAGAAGATGATCAGTACCTGCTTTGAAAATCTTTACTCTCATCACATGGAAAATGCAGAAGAAATGAACAGATTTCTAGATACATATGAATTACCAAAGCTGAACCGAGAAGATATACAAATCTTGAATAACTCAATATCGGCCAGTGAAATTAAAAATGTAATGAAAAATTTACTAACACAAAAAAGCCCATGTCCTCATGGATTCACAGGTGAATTCTGTAAGAAATTCAGAGAAGATTTAATACTTATTTTTCTGAAACTATTTAAAGCAATACAAAGGGAAACAATTCTCCCAAACTCAATCCTAGGGGCAAGTATCATCCTGATACCAAAATCAGAAAAAGAAGTAACCAAAAAAGACAACTATAGGCCAACCTCCCTAATGAACATGGATGCAAAAAGTCTCAGTAAAATACTAGCTAATAGAATGCAGCAAATCATCAAGAAGAAAATATACAATGACCAAGTGGGATTCATCCCAGGAAAGCAGGAATGGTTCAACACATGCAAATCAATCAATGTGGTACACCATACCAACAGAACTAAAGAGTAACATGATAATCTCAATAGACACAGAAAAAGCTTTTGATAAAGTCCAATATTTATTCGTGATAAAAGTCTTACAGAAAACTGATAAAGGAGGACTTTACTTCAATCTGCTAAAAGCCATCTATGGCAACCCAACAGCCAATATCATACTAACTGGACAAAAACTGAAAGCTTTCACTTTAAAATCAGGAAGAAGAGAACGATGTCAACTATCACCACTCATGATAAACATAGGTCTGGAAACATTAGCCAGAGCAATTGGACATGACAGGTAAATAAATGGAATAAATAGATAAATAAAGATAAAAAGGGAAATTATCTTTATTCTCAGGTGACAAGATACTCTATATAGAAGACCCCAAAATTTTCATGAAAGGGCTCCTAGAATTAATGAACAAATTCAGTTACATAGCTGAATACAAAGTCAATACTAAAAAATCAATAGCATTCTTTAACCCAAACAAAAAACATACTGAGAGAGAAATAAGGGAAACTGTACCTTTCACAATAGCTTTCAAAAATTGAAATATTTAGGAATTAATCTAACAAAAGAAGTAAAAGATCTATACAGTGAAATTTAGACTACTCTGAAAAAAGAGATCAAAGAGGATTTCAGTGGAATGATAATCCTTGCTTGTGGAAAGGAAGAACCATCATTGTGGAAATGGCCCTACTCTGAAAATTGTCATAAAGATTCATGCAATTCTGATGAAAATATCATTGGTAAACCTCAAAGACCTACAGAAAATATTCCTGAAATTAATCTGAAACCAGAAGAGACCCCGAATAACAAAAGCAATCCTGGGCAACAAAGACAAGGCAGAGGCCATCCCAATCCCCAATTTGAAATTATACTACAAAGCTACTGGGATAAATTCAGCATGGTGCTGGCAAAAACAGTCCTGAAGATTGATGGAACAGACTGGAAGATGCAGACTACAAACACACTCAGTCACCTATCTTTGACAAAGGGGCAAAACATGTTCACTGCATGAAAGATTGCCTCTATAATAAATGGTGTTGAAAAAACTTGCTCTCCACATGCCAAAGACTAAAACCAGATCCAGGTCTATCATCATGCACTAAACTAAAGTCAAAGTAGATCAGAGATTTAAATATTGAAACAGAAACACTAAATCTACTAGAAATGAAAGTAAGCAGAAATCTTGAAGACTTAGGGGTAGGCAGAGACTTCATGAATGAAATCAGACTACATGGGAAATACATCAAAGAATCAACAACTACAATCACATCTTATTAAATAGCTTTTGCATATTAAAAGAAATCACCAACAGGGTGAAAAGAAAACCCATGAATTGGGAAAATATTTTAGCCAACTGTCCCTCAGACAAAGGACTCCTGTCTAGAACATATAAAGAAGTTAAAGAATATCAGGCCCCCCAAATTCAAAGACCCAATCCAAAAATGGGCATCTGAGATGAATACACACTTCTCACATGAAGAAATACAAATGACAAATAAATACATGCAACAGTGTTCAACATCATTAGTCATTTGAGAAATGCAAATCAAAACAACACTGAGATTCCATTTCATCTCAGAAAGAAATATTATCAAGAAATCAACACATAACAAATGCTGGAGTGACTGTGGGGATAAAGGAATACTTCTCCACTGTTGGTGGGAGTGTAGACTGGTGAAACCACTGTGGAAATCAGTCTGGAGATTCCTCAGTAAACTAGGATTAGATGTCCCATTCATCCTAACTATTCCCCTTTGGGGTATTTTTGCATAAGGATTAAAAACATCATACCACAGCAATATATGTGCACCCATGCTTATAGCCAGCACAGTTTGTAAGAGCTAAATCTTGGAAACAACACAAATGTTCATGAGCTGAGCAATGGGTAAAAATGATGTGCTATTTTTGTACAATAGAGTATTACTCACCTACACAGAAAGATAAATTAGAGGCTTTTATAGGCAAAAGTATCCAACTAGAGACGATATTCATTCATGAAACAGATCAGATTTACATGTGTAAACACTGTATTTCCTCCCTACTGTAAGAACATGAAAGAGTAAATAAAATCTGAAAGGTACAATAGATATTGTGAAAGGCAAAATAAATTCCTCAGATAGGAAGGAGAAACTGGGAAGAAGGAGGAGAGAGGAAAAAGAAAGAAGGAAGAGAAAAAATATGTGTATGCATACACAGGATAGCTAGGATATGCTGGGGATATAGCTCAGTGGTACAATCACCTGCCTGGCAAGTACAAGGTCCTGAGTTTGATATCTGGTACCAAAAACAAAAAGGATAGTTAGGATAATTGTACTTCCAATATCTGTTAGTTTATGGAAAGGAACTGTTAATGTGTAATTGCTTACTCAAACTTGCATGCTTATATTTGGTTATATATGTGCAACCATTTTGAAAATAACATTATGTAATATCACAATCATTGTTAATATCCTATCTTCTTGTTTTCAAATTCTGTACCATTTTTCTTGTTCTCTATGCTGTTTTGTTTATGTATTTGTTCTTGACATTTTGGGGTTTTCTTTCTTCTCTCTTTAAAATGAAAAACGAAATTTATATGTATGTACAAAGATAGCTGGGACAGGTGTAGTGCTGATGTCTGTTGTTTTTTGAAAGGAAGAGTCAATGACAAAAATTTTCCTTTTCTTGACCAATTTTGCATGCTTGAATCTGGTAATCAGGATGACTGCTCTGAAAATAACACTATGCAGTGTAAGAACCATTGTTGAACTCCTACCATCTTATATTTTCAAGTTCTGCATTATTTCCAATGATTTTATTTTATTATTTCTCACTGTCTTTGATTGTTTGATCAATCTTACATTCTTATGTCTGGTGAGCTGAGCAACTTTGTTCAAGATAACAATGTGTAATGTAGCAACCATTGTCAATGCCTATCATTGTGTTTTGAGGTCACATATCATTTTTGTTGTTTTTGTGTTGTTTTTATTTTGTCTTCATAGTTATTTTGTTAGTTTTTTAATCTTTAAAATGAAAATAAATAAAATGAAATTATCAAAAATTGTTACCATTTTTCAATCAAATATCATTTTTCACTTTGGATAATACTAGTGACTCTATTAAAACTTTTATATCTCTGAAATCCAGAGTTTTAGAAGCTCAAGTAAACAGAAGACAAAGACACAAAGAAAGAGAGAGACATATGGGTAAATGGATGGAGCAAAGCACATTTTATGGATTTAAAAAATATTTTTTAACACTGAATAAAAGCATATGTAAATATTTTTCTGCACAGAAACATTATTCAATTACTAATGTCCAATTTGTGGATTGAGTGTGTATGTCAACTGAACTGGCTTTCACAAACTATACACCAGCCTAAACATGAAAAGACAAGATTTTCTATAATTGCATTTCCTGAAATTTATCCATGAAAAAGTTTGAGCCCACATTTCCCTCAAATTTGTTTAATCTTCTTTCAGTAAAACTCTATTTTAAAAATCACTGAAAATGGTCAACTTGGGTACGTTATTAGAATGCAAAGTGAATGCAATAAAATACATTAAGCTCTGGAGTACTCTGTAATAAATGGATCTTCAGAAGTTCAAAGGTGAGAAGAAAAGCTTACACATGGAAGAAAGGCATGTACATTGACCTCTGAAAACAGTACTTATAAGCATGCAATAAATTGCTGATAGTCCAAAAGAGGAAGTAAGCACATTTCTTTTATTGTGCAAAAAGTACTTATAGACATGCAATAAATTAGTAATAATTCATAGGTGAGTTCTTTTTTTTTTTTTTTTGCGGTACTGGGGATCGAACTCAGGACCCTGCACTTGCTAGGCAAGCGCTTATTCCACTGAGCTATATCCCCAGCCCCAATTGGTAATAATTCAAAGGAAATGATAAGCATATGTTTTTCTGCTGTGGGAGAAAACCCCTACCTCTTACAATTTCTTTTCTATCACAAATTTTAAACTTCTGTAGTTCATGTGAATTAAATTGTCCTTATAAGATCTGTAATGAAGAATTTTGAGGTTTTTGTCTTTACTTATGATGGTCACATTACCTTCCCTTCAGGTCATGTGACAACACCATTCAAAAAATCCCTGATATATATTGGGTACTCAGACTTCTTTTCTAACTTAAAAAATGGCCACTACCTGACTATCGTTTTTTGTTGTTACCATATCCCTCTGATATTAAAGTTGAAAACTTCTGCAATTTAAGTACAAAGAATGCTATAATAAAAGAAATGTTTCATGCAGTGGTGTTTGTGTATGATCAAAACTGTATCATACTGTTAGAATAGTGCTATATTTTACATATCTTATTGATACATTTTGTTGACCTTTTTCCTACCATAATTATCATGTGACAGTAAAGTAACTAAAAAACAGAATAAAAAAGGTGATGCAAGTATGCTGCTAAATAAGTTCTTTAGTCATTTCTTCTCCGCTGGCAGAACAGGTTGAAAAGGTCTGTTGCAGCAAACTACAAGCACAAGACATAAGGCTACCAGGTAAAGTACCATGATGCCCACTTTTGTGTAACAGAGCAAAAAGATCCATTGAAGAAAGCAGGAAGTAAGCCCCTGACTGCAAATTCCCTCCACACACTCCAATCAGTCCACAGTGGAAAAGCGTGGCTCTTGTTTGAGGGAGGGAGAGAGAAATCCAGGTCTTAGAAATGAAGCCCAGTACCAGGCCTGCCACGGCAAACAAACATGGTGTTGGGAAAAATTCCATGACTCTTATCACCGAGGTAATATATGCAGACTGAGACACAAGACTGAGCTTTGTTTGACCAGCTAGTAAAGAGACCAGCTTCACCACCACTCCCTCAATATAAGATTGCACAGAGGAAAGCAGAATTCCCTGCACAAAAGACCAGGGCACAAAATCTAGCGTAGGGCCATGTCTCAGAGGCCAGTGCCAAGCCCACTGTGGTGAGAACAAGCACCCAGTAAAAAGTGAAGGCCCTACACTTAGGCCAGAACTTACACAGGGAGACACTGGGTAGGCTCAGGGATTAGGTGGAGACCTGTGTGCCGGTGGGACAGACTCAAGATTTTGCATCAGTTTCAGCCTTGCAGTAGGTTTGGGAAATATCTGAGCCTGTGTAGGCGTCCACTTCTGGGACAGTCAGGGGCTTCCCAGTTTAACAGTAGTCTTAGCAACGATGGATTGTCTCCACAACTCCTTCGACAACCTTGGGTCCTAGGGGGCACTTGGCCAACGAGTGAATGGTTAAACTGCAGAGCAAAAGGGCATAGGCTCTATAGCACTGCGTGGTTAAAATGCAGGGCAAGAGCACACAGGCTCTGTGACGAGTCCATAATTAACCCATAGGGCAAAAGCACATAGGCTGTGTGACAATCAAATGGGTAAACAAGAAGTTTAAATTAGGAAAGCATGGCATGTATAATCATTGTCCTTTTCCCATCCCCAAGAAAAACTGCTTAACCTTAAAACAGCTCCTTGCTTCATGCTTTTCTCCTGCTTTTTACTCTTACACTGATATTCTAAATAAAAGCCAGAGAGTTTTCAACCTTGCAGATTTTTTCTCCTGTGCATCTCCCAAATGCTGTGTGCTCTGGAGTAAAATAATAAATTCTGGTAAGAAGAGATGATGCCGTGGCTTAGATGTGATCTGAGTAGCTCCTTGAGGTTCATGTGATGCAACTGTGGCTCCCAGTCAGTGGTGTGGCGGGAAGGCTGCAAGATGTGGTGCACATGTGAGGCAATGAGGTTTTGGGGGGCCTCACTTTCAGGAATAGGTTAACGTTATCTCCATGCAGTTTTAGCACTTTGGGGATGAGATTAATCCATTAATAGAGGGGTATTAAAAAGTAAGCTCATCCCACGTGTTTGCTCCTCTTTCCTCAAAGGCTCTTCGCTTCTCCACACCTTTACCACATTATGACACAGCCAGGATATCCCTCGATAGAATGCTAACGCCATGCAGTTTCACTCTCCAGCTAGCAGAATTACAAGACAAAAAATTTCTCTATAAGTAACCAGGCCTCAGATATTTTACTGTAGCAACAGAAATTTGATCAAGACAGGAAACTGGTCCTGGCAAGTTGGTTGGTTGCTGTAATGATACCTAGAAATGTGAAAATAGATTTGGACCTGAATGATGGGGAGAGACTGGCAGTCTTTGGAAAAGGAGGTCAGAAAATTCCTGTAATTATTCAAATGGAACATTATGGGTGATTCTGATAAGGACTCAGAAAACAAGGAGAAATAGCTAGAACTTCATAGAGACTGCATATTGGCTAAGTGATTGTTACCAGAATGCTGATAGAAATATAAGAAGTAAAGACCACCCTGAGAAGATCTCAAACAGCGATAAAGAACACGTTGGAAATTGGAGAAAACACCATTATTATTCGAAATAGCAAAGAACCTTGCTAAACTGAGCTAATTCCCTAGGACATTCAGAAAATGGAATTTAAAAGTAGAATGTTTTGCAGGAAAAACACCTACACAGGTCCATATTTAGGGTAAAACACGACTGCTTTTGACTACAGTGTGATGTGTGAGCAAAGAAGCAGAGCAAAAGTACTGGGGAATGTACAGCATTCCCAAGGAAATAGTGTACAGGAAAATATGCAATGATTCATCTCAGCAACGAGTTACTAAAGAGAGTAGCATGACTAGAAGCTAAGTGCCATATACCAGGAGAAGAGGAAAGATGTCCCATTTCAGGAGGACTGCCCCGTCATCATGGTCTTAGAAGTTTTGGAGGACAGAATAATTTGGGGTAGTGGGAGTATAGTGCTTCCCACAGCCTCACTGCCCATGGAAATATCAAATTCTTCTCCCTGCTTCCTGGCAAACAGCCCCATAACCACTGCACTCATGGTTCAGAGAGAACAGAAATGGCTCCTGCTGCTGCTCCAAGAGGAGAAAAGATAGAAATTAGTGGCACTCATGTGCGCCTAATCCTCTAAACTCAACTCACGTGACCAGGAAGCCAAGACAAATAATGTGGACAGGGCATAGTCTGAATATCCTCTCCACGGATATACCCCCAAGGGGCTTTACTTTCACCCACTAAGTTCCTCCTGTCAAAAGTTCCACCATCTACTGGGCATGAAAGTGAACAATTATAATCCCAGCACTCAGGAGGCTGAGGCAGGAAGATTACTGTGAGTTCAAGGCCAGTCTGGTGTACACAATACCAGCCTGAACTATATAGTAAGACTTTGTCTCCAAAAAAAAAGAGAAAAAGAAGTTCCAATATCTGCTAAAAATGCAACTAAATGGAGATCAAATCTTCATTGTATGAAATTTTGGAGTACAGTGGAAATCAAAACAATAAAAACAAGAATATAGACAATGATTTAGACCATAATTGGTCCTCCTAGCAAGCTTTGCACTACTTACCATATAGTTACACTCCCAGCCCTACACTTTGTGCTTTGTTGGGGGTATTGGTTAGGGTTCTCTAGAAAAAAACAAGTGACCAGTTTAATGTACCTGAGTATAGATGATCCACATATTTATGTAAGAGATACAGAGGATCAAGTGATTCCTCAAATCAGGAGGCTGGAAACCTCAGAAAAAAGGAACAGTTATGCAGCCTCAGTCCAGGGACTCATTGCCTGGAAACTCTCAGAAGAGTCACCAGTATGAGTCTTCATTCAAAGGCTGAAGAAGTTGGAGTCTGATATTTACAGTTAATGAAATCAGCAAAGCCGCATCCACTCTAGCCGAATGAAGGTTTCACCTCTGCAGTGACTTCCTCTTTCTTCTCCCTTTCATCTGGACTGAAAGCCAGTTGGATGGTGCCACCTACAATCAAGATGGATTTCCTCCATTTTCTGACTTCATGCCTATCCTCTCTCTAAACCCCACTATGGACACAACCACAAGTGTACTTTAGTCATCTCCTAGGTACCTCTCAATCAAAACAAGTTGAAAATCGTCATCCATCTGACACTCAAAGTACATGCTTCATAAATCATTCTTAGCGTTCAAATGAAGACAATGAAAAGCTTGTTACTGTATCTAATATAAAACAAATATTCTGTGAGAAATCTAAAACTCTATTTCTTACCAGAATGTAAGGCATTTTTCCCCTATTGATTGATGCTTGCTCTTCTCGTGACATCTCATAGTCACTATGATGTAGATTGAATAATACTTAGGTATTAAGATACCTAAGTAACATGGTCTTAAGTTAATGTTACATGATGAAAAGATACAAGGAAAGAAAACAAAGAGATGGCTGAAGCAAGAGGGTTGGGAGGGTAAGGGAAGGAGATATAAGAGTATCTTTTTTTGAGGCAGAAACTGTCTTTATTTGGCTCAGACCAGGAGGAGTCTATGGAATGTAAGAGTATTAAAATGTGTTATGTGTGTACCAAATTCCATAAAATGCATGTAATCATTCTCTACTATAGTCATGTACTAATACAAAAAATGGAAAAAAGATATCTCAATATATGTGTATATAGGCACTACTACATTCTAAATAATAAAGGAAAGAAAATAGCCATGACAACTACAATCTTATTTCTATAACTAGTCATGCGATCCTAGTTGGTTTTATATTATGTTACTACCCATTCTGTATCAGTACTTCAGAGGGTCCTGGTTCTTTATACGGAGATAAGAGGCATACCTTTTTGCTGATGCATATGGGCCATTTTCATCCTGCCTGGTTTGGGTTGTCCTAGTTTCCCATTTATCTTAATAATGAAGTACATTAATGCTAGGATGTGCCCATAGAGCCTCCTGGATTCCAGACATATCTTTCCTTACCTCCGCTGTGAAGTAGTAGTCCATTTTCCCTTTGGTAGTCTGGATCAATCACCCCCACCAACACCGCAACTCCTTTTTTAGCATACAGTCCCAGAGGCATGAACAGACAAAAGTGGCCAGGAGGAAATCTTAACTTTCAGTTCTATGAAACAATTGTTGTGTCACCTGATAGAAACATTGCTCACTTTCGAACTAACTTCTTGGTCTGCAGACCATATGGTCAAGGGAACAGGAAGCAAAATAATTTGCTAGTGATTCACTAGAGATTATAGTAAGTCATAACTTTCACATTTCAACATCTTCATTCCCAGACCCAACAGTCCTGACTCTGGGGAAAATGGTAACATTTTCCATGCTGATTTAGAGCATAAATACTCTTTGGGAGAACCTTGTTTCAGTCCAGTGAGGAGCTACCACACAGGCACTGTAACTAGAGTCCAACACTATTCAGCAATCCTATCAAGCAATCCATCTCAGGATGATGGGAAACCCAGTGACATCCATGAATTCCATGAGCTGGAGCTCATTACTGCAGGTCTCTGACCACGAGGTGATTTCTTTTGTTAGAGGCACAGGTATGCAGAGTATCATGACAGTGTGTACTACATTCTCTATGTCCATAGACGTTAGCTTTGCAAAAGCTTTACCTACATGCTGGAAAAACTGGCTTGCCTCTTGCCAAAAACTGAAAATAGACCCCAGTCTATCACCATGCACCAAACTCAGGTCAAAATGGATCACAGATCTCAACATTAAAACAGAAACTCTAAATATATTGGAAGAGAAAGTAGGTAAAAATCTTGAAGACATAGGAGTAGGAAGAGAGTTTATGAACAAAAATGAAACTGCAAGGGAAATACTTCAAAGAATCAATAATTGGGACCTCATCCTACTGAAAAGTTTTTGTACATCTAAAGAAATCACCAGCAAAGTAAAAAGAAAACCCACAAATTGGGAAAAAATCCTAGCTGGCTGTCCCTCAGACAAAGGTCTTCTATCTAGAACATACAAAGAATTAAAAAACATGT
>PVLD010032653.1:0-14417 GCA_004027595.1 Dinomys branickii
TACCCTGTCAAGCACCTCTGGCCAACGCAGCATTTTGAACTCATGGATTCAGTTGTCTTATTATACTAGTCCCGACTGGACTCCAGCCCTGGATTAGTCCAACACTTCACATGGTTCGTACCTGTGCTGCTGTCACTCGACAGAAAGTCCTACTGTGCAGAGGAGGAGACTGGGGCCACCGCGAACGCGGTCTCCGCCTCCGCCTCCTGGACTCTGCCCAGGAATCGCTCCGTCCCTGCTCGCTCGTCCATGCACCACTACCCTTCACCTCTCACCCTGCAGAAAAAAGGCGACAACAGAACTCTCAGCCAGCAGCCTCCCTTCCCGAGGGTTTGCTCAGCGCTCTTCGATCCTTCTGCTCGCACCGCAGACGGTCTCCTTCACCGCGCTCCTCTGGTCTCCGGCAGGATCTCATCCGGGTCATTCTCCTTGCCTTGTGCACTACTTGCCAACTAGATTAGCCTTTCAACCTCTAAGAACAAACAGCCACTTCTATTAAATAAGAGAGAAAAATGTCTGCAGCACACCTGTTT
Source organism: Dinomys branickii (assembly GCA_004027595.1). Lineage (NCBI taxonomy): Eukaryota > Metazoa > Chordata > Mammalia > Rodentia > Dinomyidae > Dinomys > Dinomys branickii. The sequence continues at coordinate 534 of PVLD010032653.1, forward strand.
TAGACGCTGTGCGTCAAAACGACAGCGAAGGCGACAGTGAGGAAGCCGGGAGTCACTGAGAAACAGGCCTTACCACGCCAGCTGCTGCCCGAAGGTGGACACGGGACAGCCAGACCCCGGAGCAAGAGGCCCTCAGAACTTTGTTTTATGGACCATTCCGTCTAAACGTTCTTTTCTTCACCTTCTGTCACTGCCCTCAATTCTTTCTCAGCACTTAATGGATGTTTCCTACAAGGAATTTTTACTGCTCTGTGATAAATCAAATGCTTGTCTGCCTAGGCTCTGGTTATGCTGGGCTTCATTGGAACACAGAATCAGAGTTATTAGAACACGTGCCTCTTAAACTGCAATTCCTAAGACTCCAAAGAGAGTCCTTCGACTTCTGCAGCTTCCAGGTTTGAACCGATCCACATTCGTTGTGGGATATTGTGAATCACACAGAGGTGGTCCCTGTGACTTTCCTCCCAGAAGACAGTTTGAGTAAAAACTTACAAACCGAATCTGTGGTACTGAAGCAGAACTCCTGGGTGCTGTGGAGATATACTGAGAGAAAACTTAAAGTCAGTTAAGACTCCCTTGAAGAAAGTAAAATTTAAAGGGCAGTGGCACACACCTGTAATCCCAGGACTCTAGGAGGCTGAGGTAGAAGGATCACAAGGATGAGCCCAACCTGAGAAATTTAGTAATTTAGTGAGCCCCTATCTCAAAATAAAAAATACAGCTGGGCATAGTGGCACACACCTGCAATCTCAGCACTCAGGAGGTTGAGGCAGGAAGATCCCCTTGAGTATGAGGCCAGCCTAGGCTACATAGTGAGTTCAAGCCCAGCCAGAACTATATAGTGAGGCCCTATTGATAGATAGATAGATAGATAGATAGATAAATAAATAAATGCCGGGTAGGTAGGTCAGTGTGAAGATCCTGGATTTAATCACCAGTACCACAAAATAAGTTTTAAAAATTGACATTTAAGGGATGTATAAGAAGAGTTCAATGGAAAGGTTTAAGGTCTATGAAGTCCTGACCAAAGTCCTATCCATGATTTTCATAAAACTTGACAATCTATTTCTTTTTTTTTTTTTTTTGGCGGTACTGCAGATCGAACTCAGGACCCTGTGCTTGCTAGGCAGGCGCTTATTCCACTGAGCTATATCCCCAGCCCTGACAATCTACTTCTAAATTAGGTAGAAAAAAAAGAAGAAAAGTTAAAATAGCCAGGTATGGTGGTGCACACCTATAATCCCAGCACTCAGGAGGCTCAGGCAGGAGGACAAGGCCAGCCTGGGCTATTACATAGTGAGACCTTGTCTCAAAAAAAAAGAAAAAAAGAAGGAAGAAAAGAGGAAGAAAAGAAAAAAGTTAAGATGGGCTGGGGATGAAATTCAGTGGTAGAGGACTTGCTTATCATGAGCAAAGGCCTGAGTTGGATCCCTAACATGGAAAAATATTAAGATTAAGAACAGTAAAATAGGTGTCTGGGGATGTAGCTCAGTAGCACAGTGCCTGCCTGGCAAGCACAAGGTCCTGAGTTCAATTCCAGGTACAAAGAAAGGAAGAGTAAAATAATTTAAAAGACGGAAGAAACTGTTCTAAAGCCCTATTATAAAACTGTAGCAATTAGGGTAAGTACCACCCCCATTTTAGCGATTGAAGCCAAGGGCCCCTGCAGGCTGAGCACACATTCTACCACAGGGCTACCCCAGACAAGACAATTCATTCTCACACACACACACACACACACACACACATGTGCATTCCATGTTGTATGTGATTCCCCAGGGTTCCCTCAGGACTCCACCAGCAAGGTCATCAAGAAAACTCCACAGCCGGGCACACACCTGTAATCCCAGCACTTGGGAGGCTGAGGCAGGAGGATCGTTGTGAGTTCGAGACCAGCCTGGGCTACAAAGTGAGCTCAAGGCCAGCCTGAAATGCATGGTGAGACCCTGTCTCAAAAAGACAAAATTAAAAAAAAAAGAAACCTCCACAACCATGAGCCAAAATAAACCTCTTTATATCTAAACAGATCCACACAAAAGACAGAGTGGTCTTGGCACAGGAGTACAATGAGATCAAAGGACAGCCCCTTGGCAGGCACTTTCCTGTCTGTCCCTCAGGGTACAGTGTGTTGGTGCCCCAGGAGGTCTGGCTGTCTCTCTCTCCCTCAGTCTTTTTTTTTTTTTTTTTAAGCCTAGTGAATTTTTATTGGGTAGCATCAGTTACCTGTCACTGTTGGGCAGAAAGTCCTTGAAGTAAGTGCATACTAGTGTGGGTCCTCTCTCGTTGCTGGAAAGCACAGGCTGAGTAGCTGGGTGCAGTCAAACTCTCCCTCAGTCTTGATCAGACTTCTCCCCTAGACCCTCCATGGCGCCTGCTTTCCCTGTGCAGAACTGTCAACCGAAATCTGAAACGATAGATTTGCCAAAGAACACTGCTACCTACTTGGAAATAGTAGAAAGTGGCAGTGGTCTGTGGACAAAATCACGAACTGAGCCACTCTGCTATGGAAATACACTGAGCTCACCCAAATGAGAACGGACAGTCTCTGAACTCAGAATGTGCCATGGCAAGGGAGCCAGTCACCATTACTTACTGTCTGAGAGCCCCAAGGGCAAGCAGCAAGCCAGGACAGGCTTCAGGGATGCTCTGACTGGAATTCAGATTCAGAGCCTGGGAAGGGGAAGCCAGAAACGGGCGATCTGGAAGTGCAACATCCTGTAGGACTTTCTTAGCCTGTTTGGCCTGTAAAAGGGAGGGGAGGTGGCAATGACCAAGTGTTATAGGCCCCTTTTCTTTCCAATTACAGATTTCCAGCTTCTCTCTACTGCATCTCTTCTTCCTTCCTTCCTTCCGTTCATTTTCATTTTTGTTGTTGTTTTGTTTTGTTGTGGTGGTTTTGAGACAGGGTCTCACTATGTAGTCTAGACTGGCCTTGAACTCTCGGTGATCCTCCTGTTTCAGCCTCCCAAGTGCCGGGATTACAGGCATGCGCCATCACACCTGGCTTACCTTTTCTTTAGGATTCAAGTAGAACAGAATCTCCCAACATAAAAAGCAAAGGAACAAGAGCCCCACTTGAACTCCATTCCCACCTCCCAACCTGGATCCCATTTCCGAAGCCCTTTTCACTTTACAGCAAACTTCTAAATTTCTCTGTATATGTTTCAGTCACGAATCCCCCGAAGCCCAGTTTCTATCCCTTCTCCCTCCTTTGCCTGAATACCCAGCCTCTTCAACTTTACGTCTCTCATTACCATACTTGCTTGTATCAGAACTTCCCCATTAGGCTTAACTACCAGTATATAAAAAGTTTTCATATTTTATCACTCTAAACTATAAAACAATTGCATTTGGTTCAACCTAATGTAAGTATTGCATTCCTAAAGAATATATACTATGTGGGTTTTAAATTTTGTTTCAGAATTGTGCATAGGACTGGGGATATGGCTCGGTGATAGGGCACTTGCCTAGTGTGCATGAGACTCTGGGTTCAATCCAAGTAGTGTAAATAATGAACAAATAAATCAATAAAATTTTATATCAGTGTCATCAATATAATGTGTGTAGCCAGGCACCGTGGCACATGCCTATAATCCCAGCCCCCTAAAAGGTAGAGACAGAAGAATGGCAAGTTTGAGAGCAGTGACTTAACAACATAGGCAGAACCTGTCTCAAAATAAAAAAATATAAAAAGGGTTGGGGATGTAGCACAGTGGGATCGGGGGGAACCACCATTTTATGTGCGTGTATGTGTATTTGGGGCAGGGGGGCAGGGTCTCGCTATGTTGCCCAGACTGGCTTTGAACCCCTGAACTCAAGCCATCTTCCTGCCTCACCCTCCCAAGCAGTGAGGACTGTGTGTGTGTGTGTGCCAAGCTGCCAAGTTTTTTAAACCCTGTGGTTGTGAAATAACCATGGTGTCACAAGAAGTTAAAAGGTAATAGAAAGAAGCCCAGCTGAACCTTCCCTCCAGTTTCTCCCCACAGTTATATTTTTATGTAACTATTGCATAACATCAAAACCAGCTCACTGGCCTTGGCACAAGGTATGTTTGTACCTCCAGTTCTGGGTTTTTTTATGTGTTTTTTTTTTTGTTTTGTTTTGTTTGTCTTTTTGTGACAAGGTCTCACTCTGCAGTTCAGGCTGGCCTTAAGCTCACTTAGTAGCCCAGGCTGGTCTCGAACTCACAGTGATCCTCCTGCCTCAGCCTCCCAAGTGCTGGGATTACAGGTGTGTGCCACCACGCGTGGCTTGTAATGCACCTCTAGTTCTGTGTTATTTTACAGCACATATACAGTCCTATAAGCACCACTGCAATGAAAACACAGACCTCGTCCACTGCACAAAGATCTCCCTGTGCCCCTCCCTCTACAGTTGCATGTAGACCCCTGCATACATGTAGACCCCTGCAATCTCTGGCAACCTCCATTTTCCATCTCTATAATTTTGTCACTTAGAGGAAATTACATAAATAGAAGAATGATGCAGCATGAATTTTTTTGAGGCTCATGTCTTGCAGTGTATATCCTGAAATTGACTTTTCTACTCAGCAAAATGCCCTTGAAATCCAGCTAAGTTGTAAAGAGCATCAACAGTTTGCTCTTGTGTATATGTGTGTGTGTGTGTATGTGTGTGTGTGTGTGTGTTGTATCAGAAATTGGATTTGGGGCCTCTCACTGACCTACAACCCCAATATATTTCTCCTTTTTATTCTGAGATAAAGTCTCATTCTGTTGCCTCAATCTTGGTATCCTCCAGCCTCAATTTGGTGATTTTATCCTCAGGACAGAGTATTTAAAAGAGATTGGGGGAAAATTAAAGTAATAGAAGGAAGAGGAGGGGGAAGAGGAGATTAGAGTATTGAGTAGCTAAGATTAGAGTTCATTTTAATATTGAGTATTCTGTGGTATGTATGTACCAGTTTATCTAATTGTTTACCTATTAAAGAACATTTTGTTGGTATTCAGATCAGGGCTATTTCTCTGGGCATGGTGGTACGTGCCTGTAGTCCTAGCATTCAGGAGGCTGAGGCAGGAGGATCACTGGGTGTTTGAGGCCAGCCTAGGCTACATAGTGAGTTCAGGGATAGCTTGAACTACATAACAAGACCCTGTCTCAAAAAAAGGGGGCTTCCATGAAGATGATTGAGTGGCGAACAGCAAACAGCCTGTCTGAGATTTGGTGTCCAGACACTGAAATATAGCAATGTGAGGAAGGAAAGAAGGAGGGAAGTGGGTCCCCAGGACCCCAGAAGGAAAGAGAGAGACCTCAGTGCAGAGGGAGATGGTGCTTTCTTCTGAACCCTGACTCACTGTGTGGGATGGACAGCTCCAACCTGCAGATGCACGGTGCCTAGTGGCACCCCAGATGCCACCATGGAGAAATGCGGCAGCAGAACAGAGCAGCGGGTGCAGCAGACTGCAGTGGTGAGTGAGCTCTTTGCTTCAGATGCCCCTGCTGAGAGGATGACATCTTACAAATGAACCAACTGAACACTTTTTCTTCTATTTTATGTTTGCTTTTTTTCCTCAATAGTTTGTCCTCATTTTTATTTCTTCTTTCTCTCTTTCCTTTTTATCTTCTTTACCAGTCTCCCAAAGTTTGCATAATCTTCCTTTGTCCTCCAGCCTTGTGTCTAATCTCCTCTTCCTCCTCCTCTTCCTTCTATTACTTTAATTTTCCCGCAATCTCTTTTAAATACTCTGTCCTGAGGATAAAATCACCAAATTGAGGGCTTATTTACTGTATATAATTTTTTGGTTTCTTATAGATTTTGTTATATAACCACAAATATAGTTCATATGATTAAAAGTGGCAAATTAATAGTTACCACGCAGTTTGTCATTTTCTAGGCTGTGTTTGATGCTGTTGCTAATGCTGATTGTACTATTTTAGCCAAGGTAACATAATTGTTCTAATTTGTTGTTCGTTTTGGTTTTCCAAGACTGAGATTGTCTAAGGGTCATAAACTATACTATAAGCCAATGCCAAAGAATCAGGACCTAGGCCAAATATGCAACAACCTCTCATCACCAATAAATTGAAGAGGTGAGATCTTGAAAACTTAAAACCCAAAAACCAGCTCTGCCTGGAAGACATCTCTGAGATGTAGTCATTTTGTAAGGGTTCTCAATACTAGCAGTAAAGCTATCTGCCATAAACATTTTATTTCAACCAAGGAATTAATAAAAATAGAAAACAGACACATGAGATTCAACCCCAGACTTCAGCTCACCAAAGGCAAACCCAAGGGGCAATGAAGATCACCATGAGTTTGAGGCCACTACATAGTGAGTTCAAGCCCAGCCCCTGAACTGCATATTGAGACCCTGATTAAAAAAACAAAAGCAATGGACCACAAAAAATCAATCCAACAGCTTCTAAATGATGCAAAGAAGAATAACATAAGATTGATCAGAGTCAATGAAAAAGCAGGAGCTAGCTCAAGGAACATTAAAAAACCTGTTCACGAAAGTAATGACAGAAAACTTCCAAAGCAGGGAAAAAGAATTGGACATACAGAAAGTGAGGCATGTAGAATTCCAATTAGCTATGCTAAAAAAAATCTATACCAAATCATACAATAGTCAAGATTCTAGAAATTCAACACAAGACAGAATAGTAAAAGCTGTTTGAGAAAAAGAAACAAACCATATATAAAAGAAAGCCCATCAGAATCACAGCAAACTTCTCAAAATAGACCCTCAAGTCAAGGAAAGCTTGGAGTGAAGTATTTCAAGCCCTAAGAAAAAAACCCTCCAACCCACTTAATGTAACTAGCAAAATTCTCTTTCAAAATTGACAGAGAAATAAGATACTTCCATGATGAAGAACACCTGAGGAAATTCATAAATGCCAAACCAGCACTCCAAAATATTCTGAACAATATTCTTGAAAGAGATAATGAGGATTACAACTCCACGAATACCAAAAGAATGAACCCACCAAACAAGGCAAGTAATTAAACAGAGGAGAAAAACAAAGGGAGTTTAAAAAAAAGGGGGGGGAGCCAATAGCAGGAAAATAACATGGCAAGGATAAGTCAATACATATCAGTTATAATCATCAATGTTAATGGTCTCAATTCACTAATCAAAAGAAATAGACTAGCAGAATGGATCAAAAAGCAAGATCCAACAAAATGTTGCATTCAAGAAACATTTAACTCAAAAAGAAATTCATAGACTAAAAGTCAAAGGATGGAAAACAATACTCCATGAGACAGCTACCTAGAAAAAAGCAGGATAGCTATTCTATTTGCAGACAAAGTAGACTTCAAGCCAAAACTGATTAAGAGAGACAAAAGTAGGTCACTACATCCTTGTAAAGGGAACAATCCAAGAGGAAGAGATAATAAGCATAACTATATATGCACCAAATACCAGTATATCCAACTATATAAAATAGTAATGGACATGACAAATCAAACAAACACTAATGCAACTGTAATGAGGGATGTCAACACCCCACTGATACAGACAGATCAACTAGACAAAACCTCAACAAATAAATATCAGAACTGAACAAAATTTTTGGACAAGTGGACTTAGTACATGTTCAACCCTACAACATCAGAATACACCTTCTTCTCATCTATACATGGGATGTTCTCCAAACTAGGTCTATTTTGCTCATAGAACATGTTTAAGTAATGCAAATGAACTGAAATTATACAATACACGTTATCAGACCATAGTGCAATAAAATTGGAAATGAATGGCAAAAAAATACAAGAACTTCATAAATACATGGAAATTAAATAACATTCTCCTGAGTGGGTCACAGATGAAAGTAAAGAAGAAATTAGACAGTTTCTACAATCACACAATAATGTCAATACGACATAACAGAACTTATAGGACACAGTGAAACCAGTCCTACAAGGGAACTTTATAGCAGTGAAAAAGAGAGTGAACTCAAACAACCTAATGCTAAACCTCAAGCTTCTAGAAAAGAACAAGTCAAGTCCAAAGCTCATATGAGGGAAGAAACTGTTGGAGGCCACACTGAGGCAGTGCTGAGCAGGCTTTCAAATTAACCAATTGACTATCTATATTAACGTAGGAGTCTGTACTAGGCCGAAGTGACTTTCTTGATGAGTCAGCCGCTGGCATGCAGAAACAGGACTTTCCTTGCCAACAGTCATGGTAGAGGCCTGTAGCAGCCTGTGACATTGTGATATCTTTGAAGGCAATATAACACTGAAGCTGCAGGCACTAAATTTCACTCAGAGTTCCAAGGTAACAACTACCGACATTGGAGATAAAACAGTTCTCTCATTAAGCAAAGATTTGCTGCCGGAAGTGTCTGTGGTCCATGTTCTCAAGGCCTCCTTTGTTTTTGCGCCTTTCTGCTTCAGGTACTCCAACCAGTTCTACGCACACCTACCTAGCATGATGTTCCCAATAAATTGTGGGCAATTTGGAGAAGTCTCTGTCTTAGCTACAAGAGCTCTGATCTTCCCAGAGCCCGTACACCATATTACTTTTTCTACTGTCGTTTATTCTTCACCGTACACTTATACATAAGACTGGGTGACTGGCCAGCTCCTGAAAGAAAATTATACAGATCAAAGCAGAAATTAATGCAGTGTGGAGACTAAGAAAACAATACAAGGTATCACTGAATTGGAGAGTTGGTTCTTTGGAGTATTAAATATAATTGACAAACCCTTAACCAACCTTATAGAAAAAAAGGAAAGACTCAATCCATTCAATCAGGAATGAAAAGGGTGAAATCACAACAGATCCTGCAGGCATTCAGGAGATCGTCAATACCTACTTTGAGAACCTGTACACTTTTTTTTTTTTTTGGGTACCAGGAATCTAACTCAGGACATTACACTTGCCAGGAGGACACTTGTACCACTGAGCTATATCCCTGGCCCATAATATGTACATCTAATAAGATGGAAAACAGAAGAAATAGAAAGCTTCCTAGATGCATATAAATTACCAAAGCTGAACCAAGAAGGTATAAAAATTCTAAATAAACCAGTATCAGTCAGTGAAATTGAAAATGAAATTAAAAACCTACCAACAAACAAAAGCCCAGGTCTTGATGGATTCACTGCTGAATTCTACCAGAAATTTAGAGAAGACCTAATGCCACTCCTTAAACGTTTTTCTTTGTTTGTTTTGTCTTTTTTGAAACTGGGTCTTGAGCTCACTTTGTAGCCCAGGCTGGTCTTGAACTCACAACAATCCTACTGCCTCAGCCTCCCAAGTGCTGGGATAGCAGGTGTGCACCGCCACGCCCAGCTTTCTCAAACTGTTTAATGAAATTGAAAGAGAGAAGCAATGCTGCCAAACTCATACCTGGAAGGAAGTATTATCCAGATACCAAACCAGAGAAGGGTCCAACCAAAAGGAGAACTACAGGCCGATCTCACTAGGGAACATAGATGCAAAAATTCTCAATAAGATCCTGGCAAACAGCCAGGCATGGTGGTGCACACCTGTATTCCCAGCACTTGGGAGGCTGAGGCAGAAAGATCATCACAAGTTCGAGACCAACCTGGGCTACAAAGTGAGCTCAAGGCTCAGAGTGAGATCCTGTCTCAAAAAGAGAAAAAAAAAAAGCTGAGTTTTTGTTACACGCTCTCTTCAGCAGCACATATACTAAAATTGAAATGATACAGGGAAAATTAGTATGCCCCCATGCAGATGAAATGCAAATTCATGAAGCGTTACATATTTTTAAATTAAAATATTTTTTTAAAAAGGAAAAAAAGGCCAGATGTGGTAGCGCATACCTGTAATCCCAGCACTTGGGAGGCTGAGGCAAGAGGATCTTTGTGAGTTCGAGACCAGCCTGGTCTTACAAAGTGAGCTCAAGGCCAGCCTGAACTGCATAGTGAGACCTCGTCTCAAAGAGACAAAAAAAAATTTTTTTTAATTTTAAAATAAAAATAAAAAGGAAGAAAAGATACAGACAAACAGAATGTAGCAAATCTAGAAGATTATATACCAAACCAAGTGGGATTCATCACAGGGATACAGGGATGATTCCATATATGCAAATCAAATGTAATGTACCATATTAACAGAGCCAAGGACAAAAACCATATGATCCTCTCAATAGATGCAGAAATGCATTTGAAAATATCCAATACCCAGTCATGATAAAAACCTTCAAAAATTGGAATAGATGGTCTTTATCTCAATCTCACAAAAGCCACCTGTGACAAACCAAAAGCCAACATCCTACTACACTGATAAAAACTGAAAGCTTTCACATTTAAATCAGGAACAAGACAAGGTTGTTCACCGTCACTACACTTATTCAATATAGTTCTGGAAACATTAGCCAGAGCAATTAGACAAGAGACAGAAATAAAAGGAATAAGGACAGGAAAGGAGGGGCCAGGGGTATAGCTCAGTGGTGTAGCTCAGTGGCATAAGCACCTGCCTGGCAAGCACAAGGTCCTGAGTTTGATTCCTGGTAAACCCTCCCCAAAGAAATGGATAGGAAAGGAAGAATTAAATTATTGTTATTTACAGATTACATAATATGCTACATAGAATACCCCAAAAACTCCACCAAAAGATTTCTAGATTTAATAAGCAAATTCAGTCATGTAGCTGGATTCAAAGTTAACACTCAAAAATTAATAGCATTTCTGTACACAAATAATGAACTCACTGAGCTAGAAATTAGGGGAGCCATGCTTTCACAATAGACCCAAAAGAATGAAATTCCTAGGAATCAGTCTAATGAATGAAGTAAAAGACCTTTACATTTAAAATTATAGTACTATGAAAAAGAATATTAGAAAATGGAAAAGTATCCCTTGTTCTTGGGTAGGAAGAATCAGTATAGTGAAAGTGGCCATACTTCCAAAATTGTTATACAGAGCCAGGCATGGTGACACATGCCTATAATGCCAGCAGTCAAGAGGCAGAAGCAGGAGGATCGTTGCGAGTTCAAGACCAGCCTGGGCTACAAAGTGAGCTCAAGGCCCACCTGAACTGCATAGCGAGACCCTGTCTCAGAAAAAAAAAAGTGGGCCAGGGATATAGCTCAGTGGCACAAGCGCCTGCCTGGCAAGTATAAGGTCCTGAGTTTGATTCCCCATACAAAAAAAAAAGAGATCAAAGATCTGAATTAAACAGAAACACTAAGAGATCTGAATTTAAAAAGAGACACTAAATCTGCAGCAAGATAGAATAATTAGAACTCTTGAAGACACTGGCATTTGTAAAAGACTTTATGAACAAAATTCTGATACACAGGAAATATTATAAGACAGCAACAACTGGGACTTCATCTTATTAAAAAGCTTTTCCACAACTAAAGAAACCAATAGAGTGAAGAGACAACTCACAGTGTGGAAAAACATTTCCTAGCTGTTCTTTAGACAAAGGACTAATATCAGGAACATACAAAGAATTAAAAAACCCTCAAATTTAAGACCCAATCCAAAAATGGGCATCTGAAATGAACACGCACTTCTCAGATGAAGTACAAATAGCAAATAAATATATAAAAAATTCAATATCCCTGGTCATTCGACAGATGCAAATTCAAACAAGGCTGAGATTCCATCTCACTCCAGAAAGTACGGCTATTATCAAGAAATCAACCAATAACAAATACTGGTGGGGTTGTGGGGGAAAAGGAACTGTTGGTGGGAGTGTAGACTGATGCAACCACTGTGGAAATCAGTGTGGAGATTCCTCAAAAAACTAAAACTAGAAGTTCCATTGACCTAGCTAGTCCCCTTCTTGGTATCTTCCTGAAAGAGTTAAAAGCATCATACCACAGAGATATAGGCACACCCCTGTTTATAGCAGCACAGTTTGTAATAGCTAAATCTTGGAAACAGCCCAAATCCCATCAACCAAAAAGCAGATAAAGAAGATCTGGGGTGTTTTGAACAATGGAGTGCTACTCTACCATAAAAAGGATAGGCTGGAGGCATTTCCAGGTAAATGGATGCACCTTGAGTCCATACTCTTACGTGAAATAAATTAGACACACATTTTTTTAAAACTTATTTATTTTTTGGTACTGGGAATCGAACTCAGGACCTTGCACTTGCAGGCAGGCACTTAATGCCACTGAGCTACATCCCCAGCCCAGAAACATGTATTTAAATACCACATTGTTTCTCTGGTGTGAGAAAATGAAAGTGTAAATAACCAAAATGTAAAACTGATATTGGGAAATGGGAAGAAAATGTTCGAATAAGAAAGGGAATAAGGGAGGTAGGAGGGGCAAAGGGAGGAAAGGATAAGACAAAAAGAGGATAGAAAAAATGGAAACAAAGCTTTTGTAAATAAGGAGGGAAGGAGTGGCTGAGGGGAGCGGAGGGGAATGGGAAAAAGATGCAAAATATACCATTTACAGGTACCAGTTCCCTATGATGAATGTGATCATTACATATATCTAAAATGTACCAATAAAAAATAAATTTAAATTTAAAAAGAAACCAGACTCGAGTGTCTTCCCAGAGTGTTTGTACCATTTACAACCCCACAAGCAGCGGAAGAGCAATCCAGTTTCCCCGCATGGTCACCTGCATTTGGTATGTTCGGTACGACACTGTATTTGCTTTACCTGTTCTAACGGATGTATAGTGATAAGTCTTCATTAATTTGCATGTTGTTAATGGCTAGTAAACCTAAACAGCTTTTCACATATTTATTATATCAGTATGGTGCAGTACCTTTGAGAAAAGTCTCACGTCTTTTGTTTGTTTGTTTTGGGTTTTTAGTTTGTTTTGTTTTGTTTTTTGAAACAGGGTCTCACTATGTAGCCTAGGCTGGCCTTCATCTCACTATGTAACCCAGGCTCCAGGCTGGCCTCAAACTCTCAGAAATCCTCCTGCCTCAGCCTCCCAAGTGCTCAGATTACAGTCGTTTGCCCCCACGCCCAGAGCTCATTTTTTATTTTGAGACAGGTTCTCATTAAGTTGCACAAGCTGGCTGTTACGTCATGTGTGTAAATGCCCCCCAAATCGTCATGCACTCGTAGGCAGGGCTTTGTGGAGGTGGCTGGATCTAGGATGTGTGATGCTGGTCTTAAGGCTGCCCCACCCTAAGTATGAGTGGTACTGCCTGAGGGCAGGTAGGCTGGACGGAATGTAATGGTTGCTTGCTGCTTGCTGCCTTCTGCCTGTCCTGGCACACTATGGACTGTTTCTCCTTGTGACACCCCTCTGCCATGCCACCCTGCCTTAGAACCAGCCAACTACGGACTGAAACCTCCACACACTGTGAGTTAAACAAACCTTTCCTCTCTTAAATTATGGATGTTGGGTATTTTGTGGGTGTTGGATATTTTCTTGTTCAGCAACAAGAAAAGTTACCAAGACACTAACCTTGATCTCATGATTCTCCTGCCTCAGCCTCCTGAGTAGCTGGGATTATAAGTATATACCATGTCACCCTGCTGTTCTTTACTGTTGAGAGTTCTTATATATTCTAGCCAAGACTGGTGGCACCTGTCTGTAAATCCCAGCACTCAGGAGGCTGAGGCAGAGGGATCACTGTGAGCTCAAGATCACTCTGGGCTCCATAGTGACTTCAAGGCCAGCCTGAACTACATACCAAGAGTCTGTCTCAGAAAAAAAAATTTTTTCCTGAGCTTCAGATCCTTATTTCTAATTCCAAACTCAACACCTCCACTTACATGTCCCACATGTGGATATCTTAAAAAATTTACTATTCCCAAACTATACTTGTAATGACCCCTTGCAAACCTAGGCTGCGTCCTCTGTCCTTCATCTTGGTCAATAATATCATTTACGCCAGAAACCTGGGATTCACTTTCATAATTGCTTTTCCTTTACCACCATTACACAATTAATTAGCTAATCTTACAAGTCCTATGATTTTGTGTGTGGCACTCAGATAAGAAGGCAGAAATAAAGACTAGGTA
>PVLD010032654.1:0-14419 GCA_004027595.1 Dinomys branickii
AAGCCTTTTTCACCTCAGTCTGATTACTCAGAGGGTGGTGGTGATTTTAAACTATTGAGGTCTTGCCCTGGAGCATCTTTATTGTAGTAGTCTTAGTCTTAATGGTTTTAAACTTAAGTATTAATAGTTTTAATCTTAGCAGGTAGGAGAAGATGGCTCAATCCTAAAGAGATGATGGGAAATCTCAAAGGGATAATATCAACAACCCCAAGCCTCTTTTTATCACTTATGGAAGAATGAAAAATTACTCACTGTGAATTTTTTGTCCACAACATTATAAGATACAGTATTTATTAAAGATTTATAGTAGACTTTTAAAGTAGATTTTTGAAAAACGAAAAAGGAAGGAAGGGATAATTATCTATGTATGTAAGTAAGTATGTATGTATATGTGGCACATCTAACATAGATGTACTACTGACTTAGGTCACATTATTGTAAGGAATAGTTGATGATGAATTGTTTGATCAATTTTGCATGTCTATATCTGTTTTCCTCAATATACACTTCGAAGTTATCAATATGTAATGCAACAAGCATTGTTGCTTCCCTGTCACCTTGTCTGTAACTCAGTTTTGATTATACTATTCTTATGCTACTTTGCGTCTGTTTGTTAATATGTTTTCGTTCTTTTACTTTTAAAATTAAAAAAATAAAATAAAATAAAATAAAGTAGATTTTCGAGAAGCTGATGCACAGAATAAGTGTATCACCTATGCATTGCTACAGGCATTTTTTTTTCATTTGGAGTTAATCCAATTTTGTGGCTTCTTAATTTTGCAATTAGTTGACAAAAATTTTAGTGCTGAATTCCCTGTGATGCATTTGATCAGTATTTATGCTTAAAATGTTCCAATAAAGTAATTTTCTTTCAAAAATAACAAAACAGTGACATCACCAAATGGAAAGAAGAAGTTGATTTTGTTGTAAAACTTCAAGAAACCAAAAGACAGTTCGAACATTCTCTTCATATAGGATGCTTTTGACATAATACTTAACTAGTTCAGAAGAATATGTTATAAACTTAGCTCTCCTTGTAATAAAAGAGAAAGCTAAGCAAGTTAGAAAAAATGCCTTAGGTAATAGGTAAATGGGTCCAATTTCAGACCATCCTAAAATATTTGTTCCTCCTGGGTCAAAAAGAATATGAAGAGGCAACAAGGGAGAAATGGACCAAAGGTTGAACTTGACAGTCAGGTTCCACTGCTGCTTCATGGGGGTAAGATATGCCCCACTTACAAAAGTTAATTGTTTAACAAAAAATAAAGTGGGACTTGTTCATTCAAAGTTGAAAAACTGTACTTGTTATAAGGTTTTTCAAAGTCTTTTATATGAGTATTCACAGTATAAAATGTAAAAATTGTATATACAGCATTTGTTAAACTCATTTGATTATTTTGAATCCTCTGATGTTTTTGTTACAGTGAATTTCATGTGTTAGTAAGCTGAGAGCCAAAACTTTTTCACAGCTATGTGCCTGAGCCATCTGCCCTGTAATATTGAAACTAAAATTATGTATCATCTTTAACCCAGGTAACATTCAAACTTGTAAGAATAAAAAGAAAATCATAGCTCCAATTTAGTAACTTTATAAATCAGTATTAACTAGTATGTATTCTGAATATTACATTTTCAGAATTATATTACTAAATTTATGGTAAAACTGGGACAAAGCCTGGTTCAAATATATAAGAAGAGTTTTTGCAGAGGCACTTAGAATGTTTTAAATGAAGACAATTAATGGAGTGGCTACATACTACAGAAAATGTGTTCTCTCACCATCAGTTTTGGTGCAAAAATATCTTAGATTGGGTAATTTGTGAATAACAGCAATATATTGCTTGTGTCTAGCTGAAAAATCCAAGACGAAGATGCCAGTAGATATGGTATATTCATGGGTTACTTATGGCTCCAAGTAGTAGAAGTATGATTTTATCCCCTGCCTGTAGCTGACTCGTCACAGAATGAAACAATTGAATTGCTAGGACCCAGTTAGGACAGGTTTTCCTCATCAAATTTTAAGCTGAGATATAAAGAAGCTGGATAGTTTTAGTGTCTGTATTACTTGATATTGCTACATTAACATGGCACATAAGAGTGCCTCTATCATGTGGAAGTAAGGCAGAAGTACAGATTCTTGTGCAATAGCTAAGATTTCTACATAGGAATATTTTATATCCATTCTTAAAATGTTATAGCTAAACATTTTGAAGACTCATCACACACTATGTACCAAACCCTGTAGTTCTTATTTAGATTTGCAGCAGAATTTTAAGTGTTCTGGACGGCACTGATCTCAGCACTCATATTTGGAAATTTCTGAGAAATCTTGCTGCTGAAATTCCTTAATTTCTTCTCATCTTAACTTTTGGTAATTTATTTTTTCTTTTATTTCTATAAAGTAATATAATATCTTTACAATAAATTCCCCTTTTACATTGAAGTTAGATCAAATTGGTTTCCTACTTACAATTAAATCATAATTAAATAGAATTTCAAATTTTCTGGAAAGAGTTTATAGCATGCAGTGCTTCACAAAATTATTGACCATGGATGGCCCCCTTGCAAAATTTTCTTTTTGTTTTTATTTTTTTTTTGTCCTTTTGAGAGAGGGTCTTTCCATGCAGTTCAGGCTGGACTTGAGCTCACTTTGTGGCCCAGGCTTGCCTCAAACTCACAAAGATCCTCCTGCTTCACCCTCTGAGTACTGGGATTACAGGTTTGTGACAACATACCCAGCTGAAAACTTTCTTTTTCAACTACTGTTCTCTGGATGTTTTAGGAAGGCACTAGTTCAGGGTTTAGATTTAGCAGTGCTGTGAATTTCCTACATGTTATATCTAATATTGGAATTTAAACCCAGTTTCTCATGGTTAAACTAATTGTTTTAATAAAGATTTAAGGACACCTGTAGTGATACTAACTGGTAGGTGCAAATAAAAAAAGCCTTGACTGTCAATTTTAAGATATTTCTTGGAAACAAGATAGGGCTCCATTTCTGATATAGTGCTGTGTACACAAATTTTCTTTTTATCAATTCTCCCTCAGGTCTAATAGAGAAGACATACTGCAAGACACCTTAAAACAATAGAGGTAGAAACAACCGGTTTATGACTGAGAAGATAATTATACAGCCACCAGTGAAAAAAAATTAATACTATTAATTTAATACTCGAAAAATACTAATAAGATTCTTTTCCATGTGTCTGGAAGTAAAAGAAAAGGCAGAAATAGCAAGATAGAATATAATGGAAAATCATCAGACTCGATTAAAATCTAAATTCACTCATTTACTAGCTCTCTCACATTGAACATGTTCTTTTAATCTAAGCCTATTTCTAGTTAATGGAAAGAATTGTTCTATGGACTTTTATTAGAATTAACTGAAATAGTATTCATTATAGTAAGAGTTGCCATTTATTAAGCTCTACATGCAAGATATTATGCTGAGCCTTTTAAATTTAACACTTTACATAATTTTGTAAGCATTTCTATGAGGTTGACAGAATTCTTTTTTTTTTCACTTTGTAAATGAAAAAACCTAAACTCAGAAACTTTAAAAATATTGCTTAAGGCTGCCAGGAGCTAGAATTCGATAAACAAACCCTCTTACTCCAGAGAGTGCATACTGTAAGTGTGCAGTATTTATTTTTTTAGGAAGTCTCTATTTCTCCTTTGAATAATTGACAGTAATAAAATATTATATCATTTCAGTGTATTTATAATATGAGAGAAAATTATAAATCTGTGTGTATAACACTTGTAAATGCTAGGTTCTCTCCTTTATCAAGCTAGAAATCTTTGAGAGAATGACTTAAATATAGGGCAGAGAGAACTGAATCACAAACATAATCATGTTTAAACAAGGAATATTGACTGCAGAATTCACATCACGTAAACAGAGATGAAGGAATGATAGAATCTTTGTAGGATGAGTGAAGTTATGCCATTTGAAGGACTATTTTTAACCAGAGTAGGAACGTAGATTGGTGGAAAATTCAAAGGCTATTACAAGCAGAGGGAATATGCTTAAAATCTGAGTAGTGAGGATGAGCAAACTGATTTAATTGGATGAAGAATTCAATTTGCATCAAAAGGTCAAAGAACAATCCAATGGCTAAATTGAGAAATGTCCCAAGGAAAAGTCCTCTTTCCTTCTCTGATAATATATGAGCTAACATTTATTGAATAGTTACTTTGTGCAAAGCACACTCCTAATAGTTTACTTACATGAAATCACCTAATCCCCATAGCAACTCTATTAATTTGGCACAATTTTCACATTTATTTTACAATGAGGAAAGTAGTTCTGTGGGAGTTTCATAACTTGCAATGTTACTAGGAAGTGGAAAAGCCAAAATTCAAACCCATAATTGAGTGTCAGACTCCATGATCTGTACCAGAGTGCTACTACATTGGTAGCTTAGATTTGCTTTATTATGTTATTTCCTTTCTCATAAAGTTAAAGTGATCTCGTGTTACTTTTATTATCAAAACCACATTTCTCTGCCTGACCTTTAGTGATCTCTATCAACTTGAAGCTTTTGATCATCAGCATAATACACCATAACTCTCCCCATATATACTCCTTCTCTATTACACAGAGTTTCCATACTAAAATGTGCTAGGTCTACTGGTTCATGTTTTGGAACTTCTTTAAAATTTGGATCAAAAATGCATCCCTTGTCTCCAACAAGCCCTATTTGGTTTTACTAATTGAGTATCAATTTAATTTAGTACTTTTTAAAAAAGTTTCATCTCCTTGGCTATTGGGTGGATACTGATTTTGTCCTTAATAAACTTCCTTGATAATAATAGTGCATTTATGAGTTTTGAGCATGAGTCTTCCCACCACATTAATTGCCAAGTCTTTTAAATTAAAAATTACACATTTACATTATCCATTATTTCGATATTAACCATATGAAACAGGTAGAAATAGGAAAGTAGTAATAAAACAAAATAGGGGAAAAGATTTTCTCTTCTCTTCATGTTTCCAGAAACAGGTTTATTACAAATTCTACTTTTCTCTTGTAGAAATCTAAAATCAGAATGCTAATATTTTCCCAACCAGACAGTAATACAGATGCTGCAAAGTTTAAGGCTCATTTTCAAAGAATGAAAATCAGATCATTGGTTCAAGAAACAACAGAACTGGAGACAGCCTTGGCAAGTGCGAATGCCGTGACCTCGGCTGGGAAGTTCAAACTGAACGTGTTTCTCCACGCTGCAGGAGACGTGGCAGGTCAGCCCAAATTGCCGTGGTGAGACGCGGGAAAGACCGGAGAGCTGGGAACTGGAGAGGCTCGGTGCGGTGGACAGGTGGCAGCTCGGCTGGGTCCGAGCACACCATGGGCGGAGGCAGCTCAGTCCCTCCCGCCTCCCGAACCTGCGCAGCTCGCCAGCAACAGCAGCCAAAAAAATCAGCTTTTTAGCAGCTGAAGCGCTGGGCAGTATTGGAAACAGCGCTCCTCTAGCAGGCTCTGCAAATCCGAGCAGCGAAACGGGATCCCACTCAGGTCCCGGCCCTTGCTGCCAAAGCCCTCAGAGGCCTGCAGTCTGCAGCCAAGGGGGCGGGAGAAACACAGAGGAGCAGAGCACCTCGCTCCCTCCCCCAGACCCGGGGAGCAGGAGAATTGGCACTTTGGAACCTTCCTGCCAGCAGGGATTCAGAAAAAGGTGAGCTATCTGCACGCTGTGACCGGATCATGGAATGGGGGAGGAGATCTGTCCCCATACCTGCAGGGAACTCTGGGCGGGGGGAGGAGCGGATTTACACACCCCACCCAGGTCTTCCTGTAGGGAGTAGCTCACACCACAAACCAGCACCTGAGCGGCCTTTTAAGTGGACCTCTCAGCAGAAAGCTTAAGCGACATTCTCACGAAGAGAAGGAGTCATTGGAGCAGCCTTTGCAACAGACCTTTGCCTGGTGAACTACCTGGGTAATTTATTGCTCAATATTTTGAATCTGATACCCAAAAATGGGAAGACAGAAGAACAAAACGCACTCTCAGAACTCAACCCCACCCAGAACAAATCCTGGATGTGAGGATACAGGGGAACTAGGAAGCCACATACCTGCAAATTCTGAAATGATTGCATCCGAAATAATGAAACAGCTCCAACAGGCCATAGAAGAGCTTAAAGCAGAAATAAGCCACATACCTGCAATAATCTCTCAGACAAAAAATGAACTGAAAACTATAATGGAAGAAATGTTCCATACACATAGAGAAGAAATAGATAAAAGATTAGAAGAAAGTAGGAAACAAATGGAAACATGACAAGAGCAATTTAGGAATGAATTACCAAGAATGAAACAGGCCAAAAGAGATTGCCAGGAATTGAAAACTTCCACTGAAAGCTTGCAAAACCGCTAAAATGAAACCGAGGATAGAATTTCAGACCTTGAAAACAGCATGGCAGCTTATGAGTGTGAAAGGAAGGATCTCATAAAATCATCAAAGACCCAAGAAAAATCAATCCAACAGCAGCAAGATGAGGCAAAACGAAATAAAATTCGAGTAACAGGACTCAGTGAAACAGCAGGAGACAACTGAAATGATATAAAAAGAATCTTTGATGAAATAATAGCTGAAAATTTCCCAAACAAGGTAAAAGATACTGAAGTACAGTTAATCGAGGCATATAGAACCCCAACGACCCCTAACCAAGGAAAACCACACACAGACATATAATAGTCAAGATCCCAGATATCCAGCAAAAGAACACAATATAAAAAGCTGCTAGAGAAAAGAAAGAGATCACCTATAAAGGAAAACTCCTCAGAATCACAGCAGACTTCTCAACGGAAACCATGAAATCAAGAGCTTGGAGCGAGATATTACAGATTCTGAGACAAAACAACTTCCAACCCAGACCAATGTATCCTGCAAAACTATCCTTCAAATTCAATGGAGAAATAAAATATTTCCACATCAAAGAACAACTGAAGAACTTCAGCAGTGCCAAATCAGGATTGCAAATAGCACTAAAACATATTCTAGACAGAGAAAAAAGAGAACACAATCCCAAGAACAATGATAGAAATAATCCACTAAACAGAAGAAGTAAGTAAACAGACATCAAAAGAAGGAAAACAACAACAAGTAAATAACATGACTAGAATAAGCCAACATATAACCATTATAACCATTAATGTAAATGGCCTCAATTCACAAGTCAAAAGGAAAAGATTGGAAGAGTGGATAAAGGAACACAATCCAAGGATATGCTGTTTACAGGAAACACATCTTACTCAAAAGCAAATACACAGGTTGAAAGTTAAAGGTTGGAAAACAATTCTCCATGCAACAGGTCCCCAGAAAAAAGCAGGGGTAGCTATTATGTTTGCAGACAATGTAAACTTCAAACAAAAAATATCAAAAGAGATAAAGAAGGTCATTACATACTAGCTAGGGGAAAGCTGCATGAGTAAGAGGTAACAATCCTAAACATTTATGCAACAAACAATGGAGCACCAAACTTTACAAGTAATATCTTAACAGAAGTGAAAAATCAAATAACAAATAACACTATTGTAATAGAGGACCTAAACACCACTCTGACGCAAAGAGACAGGTCAACGGGACAGAAATTCAGGAAAGAAATAACAGACCTGAACCAAAAGTGTGAACATATGGACTTAGTAGATGTATACAGAGTGTTGCACCCCACAATATCAGAATACACATTTTTCTCAGCAGCACACGGGTCTTTCTCTAAAATAGACCACATTCTAGCCCATAGAGCATATCTACCTAAATGCACAAGAATTGAAAATATCCCATGCATATTATCGGAACACAGTGCAATGAAATAGAAAATTAATGACAAAGAGAACTCTAAAAACTGCATAAACGCTTGGAAATTAGACAACAACCTCCTGAATAACCAATGGGTCACACAAGAAGTTAAAGAAGAAATTAAAAATTACCTACAAATAAATGAAAATGCAAGTACAGCCTACCGAAATCTGTGGGATGCAATGAAAGCAGTTCTCAGAGGGAAATTTATAGCAATGAACTCATCTACAAAGAAAACAGAAAGAGAGCAAATAAAGAACCTAATGCTACACCTCAAACTCTTAGAAAAAGAGCAACAAGTCAAACCAAGAGCCCAAAGAAGCGAGGAGATTATAAAACTCAGGGCAGAAACTAATGCAATTGAGATGAAGAAAACTCTACAAAAAATTAGTGAATCAAAGACTTGGTTCTTCGAAAGAATAAATAAAATTGATAAATCCCTAGCCAACCTTATCAAAAAAAGAAGGGAAAGTTCTCAAATTCATGCAATAAGGAATGAAAAAGATGAAGTCACTACAGATCCCACAGAAATCCAAAAGATCATTAATACCTACTTTGAAAATCTTTACTCTCATAGGATAGAAAATACAGAAGAAATGGACAGATTTCTAGAAAGGTACAAATTACCAGAATTGAATCAGGGAGATGTAAAAATCCTGAGCAACGCAATATCAATTAATGAGATTGAAAACGTCATTAAAAACTTACCAAGAAAGAAAAGCCCAGGCCATGATGGATTCACAGCTGAATTCTATAAAACATTCAGAGAAGATTTAATGGCAACACTCTTCAAACTCTTCAATGAAATCGAAAAGGAAGCAACTCTCCCTAACACATTTCTGGAGGCAAGTACTACACTGATACCAAAATCAGAGAGGGACCCAACCAAGAAAGAAAACTATAGGCCAATCTCTATAATGAACATAGATGCAAAGATACTCAACAAAATACTGGCAAATAGATTAGAGCAAATCATAAGGAAAATTATACACCACGACAACGTAGGATTCATCCAAGGAATGCAAGGATGGCTGTATATTCGCAAATCAATAAGTGTAATACATCATATTAATACAGTCGAAGACAAAAACCACATGATCATCTCAATAGATGCAGAAAAGGCTTTCAATAAAGTCCAACATGCATTCATGTTAGAAACCTTAGAAAAAATAGGAATAGATGGTCTCTACCTCAATCTGATCAAAGCCATCTATGACAAACCAACAGCCAACATCATACTAAATGAACACAAACTGAAAACTTTCACTTTAAAGTCAGGAACAAGACAAGGATGTCCATTGTCACCACTCCTATTCAACATAGTTCTCTAAGCATTAGCTAGAGCAATTAGACAAGAGAGAGAAGTAAAAGGAATAAGGATAGGAAAGGAAGAAGTTAAATTATCACTATTTGCAGATGACATGATACTATACATGGAGGACACCAAAAACTCCACAAGAAATCTCCTGGAATTAATCGACAAATTCAGCAGCGTAGCTGGATACAAAGTCAACACCCCAAAATTAATAGCATTCCTATACAACAAGCAGACCGAGAGAAAAATTGAGGAAATCATAACTTTTACAATAGCAACCAAGAAATTGAAATACATAGGAATCAATCTAACAGAGAATGTGAAAGATTTATTCAGTGAAAACTATAGT
Organism: Dinomys branickii; assembly: GCA_004027595.1. Classification (NCBI taxonomy): domain Eukaryota; kingdom Metazoa; phylum Chordata; class Mammalia; order Rodentia; family Dinomyidae; genus Dinomys; species Dinomys branickii. Next base: position 9,471 of record PVLD010032654.1, read on the forward strand.
ACTCTTAAAAAGAACATCAAAGATGATTTCAATAAATGGAAAAACATACCCTGCTCATGGTTAGGAAGAATTAACATCGTGAAAATGGTCATACTAACAAAAGTGTTGTACAGATTCAATGCAATTCTAATGAAACTACCGTTAGCAGACCTCACAGATCTAGAGAAAAAATGCCTCAAATTCTTCTGGAACCAGAAGACACCCAGAATAGCAAAAGCAATCCTAGGCAATAAGGACAAGTCAAGTGGAATCACAATCCTAGACCTAAAATTATACTACAAAACTACTGTAGCCTAGCAGGCACAGGGTCCTGAGTTCAACCCCAGTACCGCCAAAAAAAAAAAAAACCTACTGTAATAAAATCAACCTGGTACTGGCTAAAAAACAGACCTGAGGATCAATGGAACAGACTGGAAGATGCAACCATAATGAAAAACCAACTCAGCTACCCAATATTTGACAAAGGGGTCAACCAAACTCACTGGAAAAAAGAAGGCCTGTTTAATAAATGGTGCTGGAAAAACTGGCTTGCCTCTTGCCGAAAACTGAAAATAGACCCAAGTCTATCAGCATGCACCAAACTCAGGTCAAAATGGATCACAGATCTCAATATTAAAACAGAAGCTCTAAATCTATTGGAAGAGAAAGTAGGTAAAAATCTTGAAGACATAGGAGTAGGCCGAGAGTTCATGAACAAAAATGAAACTGCAAGGGAAACACTTCAAAGAATCAATAATTGGGACATTATCCTACTGAAAAGTTTTTGTACATCTAAAGAAATCACCAGCAAAGTAAAAAGAAAACCCACAAATTGGGAAAAAATCCTAGCTGGCTGTCCCTCAGACAAAGGTCTTCTATCTAGAACATAGAAAGAATTAAAAAACATGTACCTGTGCAAATTCAAAGACCCCATGCAGAAATGGGCAGCTGAGATGAATACACACTTATCAGACAAAGAAATACAAATGGCAAATAAATATATGAGAAAATGTTCCACATCCTTAGTCATTCAAGGAATGCAAATAAAAACAACAGTGAGATTCCATCTCACCCCAGTAAGAATGGCCACTATGAAAAAATCATCCAATAACAGTTGCTGGCGAGGCTGTGGAGAAATAGGGACTCTATTACACTGCAGGTGGGAATGCAGACTGGTACAACCACCGTGGCGAGCAGTTTGGAGATTTCTCAGCAAATTAGGTCTAGAGGTTTCATTCAAGCAAGCTATTCCCCTTCTGGGTATTTTCCCAGAAGATCTGAAAACATCATATCACTCTGATATATGTGCACCCATGTTTATAGCAGCGCAATTTGTAATAGCTAAAACGTGGAAGCAACCCAAGTGTCCATCCACAGCAGACTGGATTAAAAAACTGTTGCATTTTTATATAATGAAATATTATTCAGCTATAAAGAAAGACAGTTTTGGGGACTTTGTATGAAATGGTCAAAATTGGAAACCATGCTCATAAGTGAAATAAATCAGCGGTACATGAGCAGGCAACGTATTGTGTCACTGGTGTAAGAACCTGAGGGTGGGAATATAAACTAAGAGACATGAAGGAAATTGTTCAAAAACAAAGAACAGATGGGACGAGGGAAAGGGGAAAAGAAAGAGACAAAAATGTATGTATGTATATATGAATATACATGTATGCAGGAGGGCTAACATGGTTCTACTATTGTATTATGTCACTTAATGCTCAGGTATAGTTGATGACGGGTTATTCAATCAATCTTGTATGTCCATATGTGTTATCCTGAGCACACACTTTGAAGATATCAATATGAAATGCAACAACTATTGTTGGTTTTCTGTGGCTTTGTCTATAATTGCATTCTGATCATACTGTTATTGTACTACTTTGTGTCTCTTTGTTAACGCTTTTCGGTTTCTTTTTGTTTTTTTCGGCTGTTGATATAGTTCTTTTTCTACCACACTTTAAAGGAAGGGAAAGAAAAGGAAAGGGAAGACAGGAAAATAATATGTAAGAAAGTAAGTATGTATGTACAGCATATCTTACATAGTTGCACTACTGAACTAGGTCACTTCATAGTAAGGAATAGTTGATGATTAATTGATTGATCAATTTTGCATGTCTGTGTCTTTGTTCCTGAATATACACTTCGAGGTCATCAATTTATAAAGCAACAACCATTGTTGATTCCCTGTCACCTTGTCTGTACATCAGTTTTGATTGTATTATTCTTATGCTACTTTGTGTCTGTTTGTTAATATGTCGTCGTTCTTTTACTTTTAAAATAAAAAAAGAAACAACAGAACTTAATTTAGAAATATTTTTACATTAATAGTACCTTTTTTATACAACAGTTTAAATTATACACATCCCTGCAGAGATTAATTATTTCACAATTACTGAAAAAGGGCAAGTATCCTGTACAGCACTCTTTGTTTTGAATATGGAGGTAGATGTAGAGAAGTGCAGATATTTGTTTAAACAGTGGAGAAGATTTCTATTTGTCCTTAGTAAATTAGAGTCATTTGGTCCTCACTATTAAATTTACCCAAAGTTATCTCTGATTATTTCAAAACATTCATGCTTTGGTAGCTAAGCAAACACTGGATTACTCATATTTTTTCTTTAAAATGCCATTGTGAAAATGATAAGTGTTTGTCATGAATGTCTTGGGGATATCCTTTTGTAAAGGTAAAACTATAAGCCACGATAAAAGTGATATGTATATAAACATTATGGAAATTGCATGTACTTATGGATATATATACAAAAATTTTATAATATTTATTTTTTGTGAAAATGCCCTACATTTTAGTGCAATCTTTCTTTATGAGCTTCCACACTTAGATTAATGGAGGTAACATAAGTGACCTCATGTATATTCATGGCTCAGATAGCACATGTGTTTTATTGAATAGTTAAAGATATTTAAGGAAAACTGTTCTTGATATTGTCTTCAAAAATAGTACCCTTAAGTAGATACACAGTAGAACCATCTTAGTTTCAGAGTAAAGTAGGTATGAATAAAAAGCATAAGTGAACTAGATTGAAAAGTGCCAAAGATGATGAACAGTTATGTCAAATTACATGAGATATGTTAAAAAATAAATTTGTAGCATTTTGTTTCAAATTGGCTCAGTTTATTAAAAAAGGTGTTACTGAATACAAAATATAATAGGATTAGGAAGGAGTTAGAAGACCTGAGTTCTAGTTTCAGTGATACAATTAACTACTTGACAGAAGCAATCAAATCACAATTGTTGTATTACATATTGATAACTCCAAGTGCATATTCAGGGAAACAAATATTGACATGCAAGACTGATCACATAATTAATCATTAACTGTTCCTTTCAATAAAGCGATAGAAGTCAGTAGTACAACTATGTTAGCTGTCCTGTGCATATATACACACATAATTATCCCTTTCTTCCTTTTCTCTTTCCCCTCATGCCAGTTGCTCTTTACTTTTGAGCAGTTTCCTTTCATTTCACAGTTTTTATCATACTTCCTAATTTTTATTCACATGTTCAGGTTCTTACACAAGTGATACAATATATTGCTTTCACATACATGTCCGATTTTTTTCATTTATGAATATGGTCTGTGTTTGTGACCATTTACCTATAAAAGCTTCAAGTTTATCTTTCTTTATAGCTGAGTTGGCTGTCTGTTTGTTAATATGTTTTTATTCTTTTACTTTTAAAATTTAAAAAATCATAATTTTGCCCCTCACAAATAGGAGTTTGCGAAAATGCAGTTCAAATTTTAATAGTAAGAAAAGAAACATCACTAGGCTAGAGAGTTTAAATGACTCACTATGCACTCATTTCTCTTTGAGAACAAAACAGAGAGCACTTTTTAAATGAGAATAATTTTCTTGTTTTTATTTAGATAATTCATAAAGCGTAACCCATTAGTATTTGCGTAACTGAAGCAAAGTATTTAATTATGCTATACTGTATCCTGCAAAAATAAGAATGAGAATCATGTGAAATTATGGTCATAAAGCTGTAATATTCTGCACTATATGTAATAAGTGAAAAAATACACTCTAGAAGCACGAAAACATTAGGAATAAAGCCAGTAGGGTCCGACTGTTCGGTTATCTTGTATTTTCTACTTAAGCGCTCTGAAAATTTGAGCAATTTGTTTAACCTTGCTAAGCTTCAACTTTCTCTTCTACAAAATATGGATGGTGTTACCTACTCCATGGGGTTATTGAAGATATTAAAATACAATAATACATGTAAAATAAAATCAATAAATGTAATTCACTCAATGAAGAAAGGAAGACCTATAGAGCACGGGATGAAAATTTCTGCATATTGTATGTCTGGCACTTTTTAAATAGTTGGACTCAATGATGAACCAAGGCATTAAACAGTCTGTTCTCACAGAACTCATATTCTAATTAGGAAGACAGACAATACATAACAGACAATCCACAGTATCAGATAAAAAATCATGCAGAAGTTATAGCAGAAAAAGTGCTAGAGGGACACTATATGGGCAAAATGCATGATTTTTTAAAAATCTAGGGTTCTCTCAAAAGGCTTCTTCTCTAAGGATTTTACACTGGATGGGAGATCTGAACAACACAAGATAGCCATGCACAGACTGGGGGCAGAAAGTGACAGGAAAGTGTAATATTTCTAATGAGAGAAGAATGATCTTCACTAGGAGTATAGACACCAATATGTCATAAAAATTGTGAGTTAGGGGAGAACAAGAAGAAAGAGATGAGAACAGATTGGCAAAAAGGGCCAGATCATGATGGGTTTTTGTCAAATGCTAGCTATTAGCATTGCTGTAATTGTGAAGCTCCAGGGGCATTGATTATTGAAGTAATGCTTTATCCCATTTAATAAATCCTTTTAAGACCCAACAAAGCAGAAACTTATGAGAACAATAATAGCAATGATGGCAGATTTTATCATTTGACCTTTCATAAAGTGATTTTCTCATATA
>PVLD010032655.1:0-14418 GCA_004027595.1 Dinomys branickii
GTCTATGGGATGTTGCAAAAGAAGTGTCATGTTGGGTGGGGAAAAAATTGACCTTTATGGAGTCATCCTCAACATCCATATCATCCATCAATCCTGGAGGCTGTGCTGAGCATTGTCTACCAGAAGACGGCACCTCTCAGCTGGTTGTCAGAAAGATATTTCTAATGATGGGCACAAACACCTCAGGCACCTATTCTATGAACAGTTGTTGTGAGCCACACTTTCACATTGGTCCTCAACATGACAGACAGTCTGGCCCGGCTCACATTCTGTTCCTTTAATGCACAAGGGATCTGAGAATGGTATGCTGCCAGTGACTTAATCTTCATACGAGTACTTGTGTTTGGACAAAACAAAAGGGTCACTCTATTCTTCATGGGCTTGTGCCCTGGCAGTGCTTTTTCCTCCTGTGTGATAATAGGTTCCTCAGCATCTTCTTCCAGAAGAGCCATGTTTCTTCACAGTTGAACACTTGCTGAATGACATATCCTTCTCCCTTCATGAATTCTGCTTGTAGGCTTCTGTAGCAGCCTTATCAGAAATGAAAGCCTCAGCAGGTCTTATCACACTATGGATGCCACTTCCCAGTATGATGCCACTTTCCTTGTGGAATTGATCATACTGGCCTCTAGTGGCTTTGAATTCATCACTTGTTGCACTTGTGGAGGGGCTTTCTTGCAGGAAATCACTGTGCAGTTTCTTAGCTTTTCCATAAATCACTAACACTATCACTTGCCAGTTGTTTCTCAGTCATCCACACTTACAAAATTTTTAAAATCTCTTCCAGCACTTGCGTCCTCTGCTTGGTTAATATTGTTACTCCTTTTGCTACATCAGCTCCTTCAATGGCATCTTTTTTCTTCCAAATAGTCAAGATTATCATCTTCACCATCTTGTACTCTGAGGCCACGTATACCTCACTCATGCTTTCCTGTGATTTCCTTTTTCAATTCAACGCTTATTTTTTTCAAAACCTTCTTCTTGCCATTCTCAGTCTGCACATTCTTGTCACCTTCATTACTGCTCCACACATTCGGGTTACCTCAATTACCACGCTTCATGTTCTTGTCACCTTCATTATTGCTCTGTATTTTCTTTTCACCACCGTGATTGCTCTGCACTGTGGGGCCCTGCTAGATTGACTAATACTGTACAATACTGTATGTGCTAAAAAGCATGCAAGAAAGCTTCACCGCAAGTGTGCCAGGTCTGCCTGTGACCTTGATTTTCACTACAAGAAGCCACAATCACATGTCAGAGCGGGGCGAGGGGGCATATTCATGTTTGTGCAGGGAACATGGCTACCATCTTTTGTCTCCCAATGCAGAGTTTGCCAACAGAAGGAACATTTTGCTCGATGTTTCTGAACTAAATTGTTGCTAAGCAGATGTGTTCATGAACCAAGGCACTACTATACTTGCTTATTTGTTCAAAGGGTATTTCATGAATTCCTCATTTTCTAGTTTTATTTTTGATTTTCCACGTAGTCTTTGGTGGCGTTTTGAAATAAAGATAGTTTTTTTTTCCAATTTGTGTATTTTTTCTATGTTACCGTACTAGATAGGAAACTAAGTACAATGTTCAGTAGAAGTGGTGAGTGGGCACCCTTGTCTTGTTCCTAAATTTAAAGGAAAATTGTGTGGTTTACCATCATTAATCATGATGTGAGGTATAGTTTCTTTTTGTACTCATTCTTTTCAAGTTGAGGGAATTCCTGTATTCCTAGTTTGTGGATAATTTTTATTATGAGTGGATGTTGGGTTTTTATTAAATGATTTTTCTGCATCAGCTGATATGCCTTTTTTCTTTATCTTGTGGTTCAGTGGGCTACATTAACTAATTTTCAAATGTTGAACCATCTTTATTTGACTGGAATTAATCTCACTTGATCATTGTGTATAATTCTTTTTATGTAGCATTATATTTTACTTGCTAATATTTTGATAAGGATTTTATTTTTATGAAAGATTCTGTCATGATCTTTTCCTTTCTTGTAATTTTTATATGGTTTTGCTATGAGGATAATGCTGGCCTCATACACTGAACTAGGAAATGTTCCTTATACTACTGATTTTTGTAAAAAGATTGTGGAGAATTAATATTATTTATTCTGTTTAACAGAATTCACCAAGGAAACTGTGTAAGACTGATACATCTTTTTAGAAGATTTTAAATTACTGCCTTTATTATTTCTATCTATCTATATAGGTACTCAGGCCATCTACTTATATGAAAGATGAGCTACTTTTTTTTTTTTTTTTTTTTTAAGTTTCTGAGACAAGGTCTCACTGTATATTCCCGGCTGGGCTTGAACTCATTATGTAGCTCAGACTGGCTTCTAAACCATGGTGATCCTCCTGCCTAAGTTTCCCAAGTGCTTGGATTAGGCTTGTATACCTACCATGCCTGGTCTGATCTACTTTTTTGTGACTTGATATTTGCTTCTTTCAAGGAATTGGTCCATTTTATCTTATTTATAAAATTGTGGGAATAGAGTTGTATTTAATAATCCCCTACTATTTTTTTAGTAAGTGTGGAATCTATGATGACGACTTCCCTTTTATTTCTTTTATTAGGCCTTTGTGTATACGCTCTTATTTTTGGTGAGCATGGCCATGGATATATATGTATATCTATATCTATATCTATATCTATATCTATATCTATCTATCTATCTATCTATACACACATTTTATTAGCCTTTTTCAAAGAACTGCCTTTTGTTTATCTCAGTAACCAATTTGAAGACATCAATATATAATACAACCATTGTTAATTTCCTATCACTTCGTCTGCAACTCTATATTACTTAAATTGTTTTTGTGTTATTTTGTAAATGTCTGTGTGTCAGTTAATATGTTTTTATTCTTTTATTTTTAAAATTAAGAAAACAAAGAAGTACCTTTGATTTCATTGATATTCTCTACGGTTTTATAACATCTCTCTTTTCTACTCCATTTTTAATAATTTAATTTCTTCTGCTTGCTCTATGCTTTGATCTTCTCTAGTTAGCTGAGATGGAAGTTTATGCTACTAATGTGAGAATTTTATTAGCATCTAATATATGAATTTATTGGCTATAAATTTACACCTAAGCATTGCTCTGTTGTTTACTATAAACTTGATAAATTTAATTCAATTTTATTTTAGTTTAAAATACCTTAAAAATTATCTTGAGATCTGTTCATTGACCCACAGATTATTTATAAGTCTGTTTTTAAATTCCTAAATATTTGGTTCTTTTAAAACTATCTTTCTGTTACTGGTTTCCAGTTTGATTTCCTTATTATCTAAGAAGATATTAGCGTGACTTCAACTATTTAAAATTTTGTTGGCTGGGTATGGTGGTGCACACCTATAATCCCAGGACTTGGGAGGCTGAGGAAGGAGGATCACTGCGAGTTCAATACCATCCTGGGCTACAAAGTGAGCTTAAGGCCAGCCTGAACTGCATAGCAAGGCCTTGTCTCGAAAAGACAAAAAAATAAAAACTTGTTAAGGAGCTTTGTAAAAAAAAAAAAACCCTTTATGATCACAATAAAATTTTGATTAATAGATAGAGACTTCTCATATATCTTCTGCTCCTACACACTCATAACCTTTCCTATTTTAAACATTCCTTACCAGGCAGATACATTTGTTAAAATTGATGGGCCCACACTGACACATTGTTATCACCCTAAGTTGGTGCTTTACATTAGTGCTCACTTTTGGTGGTCTATATTCTATGGGTTTGAACAAATATTTAACGAAATGACGTTTGTCAGCAACTATAGTATTATCCATATTATTTTCATCACTTAAAACTTCCTTTGTGTTCTGCCTATTCACTCTCACTCCCTGCTAGCTCCTGGGAACCATTAATGTGCTTAATATCCCCATAGTTTTCTCTTTTCTAAGACGCCATAATGTTGGAAACATATAGGATAACCTTTTCAGATTGGCTTCTTTCACTTAGTAATATATATTAAAGCTTTGCCCACATCTTTTCATAGCTTGGTCAATCACTTCCTTTTAACACTGAACCATATTCCATTGTCTAGATCCACCACAATTGATCCATCCATCCTTTTGGGACATTTTGGGTTTATGTTCCAGAGTATTGTCTTCCTTGGTGAATGGGCCATGTTGTCCTCAAGAAGAATGTAAATTCTGTAGTTGTATAAAGTAGTCAACAAATATCAAATAGACTAAGTTGATTTACAGTGCTCTTCAGGTAATCTACATTGTCACTAATTTTTCGCCTGCTTGATCTATCAATTACCTGAGAGAAAGATGCTGAGGCCACCAAATATAATTATAGATTTGTGTGTTTCTCTGTTTAGTTCCATCAGTTTTCTACTCAGATGTTTTGGCGCTGTTGTTAAGTATGTACACATATAGAACCATCATGCGTTTCCTTTTTCACCCTGAAGTGCCCCCCTTTATCCCTGATAATTTTTGTTATTTTGAAGTCTGCTTTGTTTTACTATTATATTGCTAATCTAGTTATGTCTGTATGTAAAATATGGTGAATGTTTAAATTTAAATGATTACAGTAAAAGACATGTTGCCATCAATTCTCTTCAAAATACTCCCCTTCATTTCAAGCACATTTATGCTATTGTTCTTGCCACTTTCTGAAGAAATTCTGGAAGTCCTCTTTCATGAGTGTCTCTAGTTCCACTGTCTAAGCTGCCTTAGTATCCTGGGTCAATTCGAAATGTCTACTTTTCATGGTCATTCTGACTTTGGAGAATAGCTCAAAGTCACATGGTTACAGATCTGGTGAATAAGGTGGATGAGGACATGTCCTAACATTTTGACGAAATTGTCTTTCTATTGTATGGCACTCAGCAGTGGCATTCACTGTATTTTTTTAATCATGGTCATAAAAATACAAAAGACTTTCAGAACTGCTTCAGAAAGTGGTAAGAATGATGAAGATAAGGTGATTCAAAGTGAGGTGTGACACTTTTGGGGAAATTAATGGCAATGTGTTTCTTACTGTAATATGTTTTTTCAACTTACACATTCACTGTGTATTTTGATCACACCTTGTATTTCTCCATCTTTTTACTTTTAACCTCTCTTTGCCTTTTAAAGTGGGTTTCTTATAGCCACTATGCAATTGGGTCTTGTTTTTTATTCATTCTATCTCTTAATAGGCACTTTGATTATTCACATTTAGACTGATTATTAGTTATTTAGATTAACATTAACCATGCTTGTAAGTATTTTGTCCTCCTTATCAGTGGCATTTTCTATATTCCTGACTATAATTGACCATTATATGAGATTCCATTTTAGCTCCTGTTTTATGGTATAAATTATACTTCTTTTAAGCAATGCATTTCACAATATTTAAATTATGAAAGTGGTCTCTATGTCCACCAAGAGACAAAGGGATAAACAAAATGTGGTATTTACACACAATGGAGTACTAGTCAGCCATAAAGAGGGATAAATTTGAGTTATTTGTAGGCAAATGAATGGATTTCTAGGCCATAATACTTAGTGAAGCAAATCAGACAGAGAGATTAAATACCAAATAGTTTCTCTTATATAAAAATTCAAAGTGCAAATAATTTAAAAAGCAAAATATAAGAGATGTGTTAAGAAACAAAAGGAAGAGTCCTTGAAGGTGAGAATGGAGTCTAAGGAAGAAGGGAAAGGGGAGGGTGGGGGAGTAAAAATTACCAAGATGCAACATGTACAACTTCTCCAAGATGAATGTAGTTATTATTTATCACTAACATGTACTAATAACAATATTTTTCCAGACGTTGCCCTAAAGTTAATATATTTTAGTAAATTTAGATCCATCTTAAAATAACACCATTTTTTCTCATTTAGTGCAGGCACCTTCCTTTCCTGTCTTTTTGGACAATGCTCTCATGCAGTTCACTTATCAATACATTGCAGTCTCCTGATACACAGCTACTGTTGCCACCCTAAACAGTTATATTTTACTACCTGAGAATTATCCAAAACTATTTTTCATTTTAAAATCATTTATTCTTTATTTAACATTATACTTTTAAAATTTTACTTTTGAGCCTCTGACTTATATTCTTTTTCTTTTACCAAAAGAGAATCTTTTAATATATCTTGCAGCAAGGTTTCTGCGGATGTAGATTCCCTCTGCTTTTGTTTCTGCTAGAAAGTTTTTCTTTGCCTTCCATTTTGAAGGATAATTTAGTGCATGTGACATTCCTGATTAGTGTTTTTCTCTTTCAACACATTAAATACTTTACTCCACCTTTTTATTTTAAAGTGAGTAAAAACCCAAAATTTCAAAAGAAAACTATAAGAGTGTAACAATGTTTAATACATTGCATATGGTTATCTTTAAATTAGAGTATAAGATATTGACATTTAATTGTCCAAATAATATTAACACAAATCTTTTCTTTTCAATGAACTGAGAGAATTCTCTTTCCTTTTGAAGTTTCTTAGCATTTTACAGTATCTATTGTACATTTGGTTCCTACTTACTCTTTCAGCTTCTCACGCTAGGGAGACAAAATGATGTTTACACATGTGTGTCCAGTTTATTTCACTTGTGAGTATGGCCTTGAGTTACATCCATTTACCTAGAAAAGTCTGTAGTTTATACTTCTTTATGGCTTAAAATAATACTCCATTATATCAAAGGACCACATCTTTATATCCATTCCTTGGTTGGTGGGTATTTGGGCTGTTACCAAGATCTAGCAATTACAAACTGTGCTGCTATATATATGGGTGTACATATATCACTGTGGTATGATATTTTAAGTTTTTCTGGGAAGATACCCAGATGGGGACTAGCTAGATCAACTGGGATCTCCAATCTCAGTTTTTTAAGGAATATCAACACTCATTTCCACAGTGGTTGTACCAGTCTCTACTCCTACCAACAGTGGAGAAGAGGTCTTTCCCCACCTCCCATGCAGTATTTGTTATTGGTTGATTATTTGATAATTAGTCGTTCTTTCTGGGGTAAGATGGAATCTAAGTTTTGTTGTAATTTGCGTCCCTCAAATGACCAGTGATATTGAACATTTTTATATATTTATTTGTTGTTTGTATTTATCTAAGAAGTGTGTATTCATGTAAATGCTCATTTTTGGATTGGGTCTTTAAATTTGGGAGGTCTGATTTTTTTAGTTCTTTATATGCTCTTATTAGTAATCCTTTGTCTAAGGAACATCTGACAAACGTATTTTCCCACATTGTGGGTTGTCTTTTCATTTTGCTGATAGTTTCTCTTACTGTGCAAAAGCTTTTAATAAGATGAGATCCTAGTTGTTCTTTGTGATAGTTCCTGTGTGACTGGGGTTTTATTCATAAAGTATTTGTCTATAGCAATGTCTTCAAGAGTTTTATCTGTGCATCTTCTAGCAGATTTAATGTTTCTGCTTTAATATTTAGATCTTTGATCCATTTTGAATTTAGTTTAGTACATAGTGAAAGAAATGGGTCCAATTTTAATCTCTGGCATGTCCAGAGCCAAGTTTTTCACCACTATATATTATAGAGGCTACCTTTCTTACAGTGAATCTGTTGGGCATCTTTGACAAAGATAGGGTGGCTGAGCATATCTGCAGTTGTTTCTGCACATTCTAATCTGTTCCATTGATCTTTGGGTGTTTTTCTTGTCCGTGCTATGCTATTTTTGTTATAGTAGTTTTCTGCTATAGTTTCAAGTCAGACATTGTGATGCCTCCAGCCTTGCCTTTGTTGCTAAGAACTGCCTTGGCTATTCTAGGTCTATTCTAATTTCAAATGAATTTTAGGATTGTTTTCTCTAATTCTTTTTTTTTTGTATCAGAAATCGAACTCAGGACCTGGCACTTGTCAGGCATGCACTTATGTGACTGAGTTATATCCCTGGCCCACGTTTTCTTCAATTCTGTGAGGTATGCTATTGGAATTTTGATCAGAATTGCATTACTTCTGTATAACAGTTTTGGAAGTATGGCTATTTTCACTATATTGGGTTTTCTTACCAAAGAGCAAGGGATATCTTTCTATTTTCTGGTACCTGCTTCAATCTCCTTTTTCAGAATTCTGTAGCTTTTCATATAGAGGTCTTTTATATCCTTCATTAGATTCATTCCTAGGTATTTCCTTTTTTTGGATGTTATTGTTAAATGTATTTTTACTCTAATTTCTCTCTCAGTGAGTTTGTTATTTATTTGCTGGAAGATTTTGATTTTTGAGTGTTGACTTTGTATCCAGCTATGCTACTGAATTTGCTTATTAAATTTTTTTTTAGTAGATTTTTAGTGGAACTTTTCGGCCTTGTATGTAAAGTATCATGTCATCGGCAGATAACGATAATTTAGCTTTTTCCTTTCCTATCACTATCCCTTTTATTTCTTTCTCTTGTCTAATTGCTCTGGTAAAGTTTCCAGGGCTATGATGAAGACGAGTGGACACAGTGGGCATCCCTGTCTTGTTCCTGACCTTCGAGTGAAAGCTTTCAGCTTTTGTCCATTTAGTTTGATGTTGATTATTGGTTTGTCATACATGGCTTTTATTAGGTTGAGATAGACAATATATTCCAATTTTCTGTAGGGTTTTTTTTTTTTGCCATAAATGGGTACTGGGCTTTGTCAAAAGCTTTTTCTGCATCTACTGAGATGAACATATGAATTTTGTCCTTTGCTCTGTTATATAGTGTACTACACTTATTGATTTACATATGTTGAACCATCCCTACACCTCTTGAGATAAATCCTATTTAGTCACGGTGTATAATCTTCTTGATGATTTGTTGTTCTCTGTTTGCCAGTAGCCTCTTGAGGATTTTTGTGCCTATGTTTGTTAGGGAGATTGGCCTGTAATTCTCTTTCTTAGCTGGGTCCATCTCAACTTTTGGTATCAGGATAATGCTTGCTTCTAGAAATGAATTCAGAAGTATTGCTTCCCTTTCAATTTCATTAAAGAATTTGAGAAATAGTGGTATTAGGTCTTCTCTAGATTTCTTCTCGAATTCAGTAGTGAATCCAGGGCCGCTGCTCTTTTTATTGGTAGGTTTTGAATTACATTTTTGAGTATATTAATTGATATTGATTTATTTAGGATTTTTAGATCTTTCATTCAGCTTTGGAAATTCGTATGTGTCTATGAATCTTTCCATTTCTTCTGCATTTTCCTTCTTATTAGAATACAAGATTTGAAAGTAGGTGTAGATCATCTGGATTTCTGCAGTGGCTGTTGTAATTTCAACCTATTCATTTATAATTGCATGTATTTGAGTCTTTTCTTTCCTTTTTTGGTAAGATTGGATAAGTATTTGTTGCTTTTCTTTAATCTTTCAAAGAACCCATTCTTCATTTCATTAATTGTTTGTATCTTTTTTAGTCTCCAATGTGTTAATTTCTGCTCTGATCTTATTAATTTCTTCCCTTGTGCAAGTTTTGGCTTAGCCTGCTCTGCTTTTTCTAGAAATTTGAGGTTCTCCATTAAGTTCTTTAGTTGTGCTTGATCTGTTTTCCTGATATGAGGATTCAGTGCTATGAATTACCCTCATAGGACTCATTTCATTGTGGCCCATAAATTCCAGTATGTTTTACTGTCATTATCATTTAATTATAGAAACTGTCTAATTTCTTCTTCAACTTTATCTGTGACCCATTGGTTGTTCAGGGGACATGCTATTTAATTTCCATGTTTGTATGAAGTTGTGTTTTCTATTGCCACTGATTTCCCATTTCATTGCACTATGGTCTTATAATGTGCACAGCATAATTTCAATTACTTTGCTTTTACTTAAGCACGTTCTGTGAGCAAATATGTGGTCTATTTTGGAGAACATCCTGTGTGCAGCTGTGAAGAATGTGTATTCTGGTATTGTGGGGTGGAACATGGTGTAGATAACTACTAATTCCACTTGTTCAAAAATTTGTTTTAGTTCTAATATTTCATTGTTGATTTTTTGTCTAGTTGATCTGTCTTTTTGCAACAATGATGTATGGAGATCCCCCAAGACTCTTGTTTTAGTGCTCATTTGATTTTTCATGGCCATTAATATTTGGTTTATATAGTTGTGTGCTTGTGTTTGTTGTGTATATATTTATGGTTGTTATCTCTTCCTCTTGGATTGTTCCCTTTACAAGGATGTAGCAACTGTCTTTATCTTTCTTAATCAGTCTTCACTTGAAAGTCATTTTGTCTGCAAATAGAATAGCTACCTTTGCTTTTCTTTGCATTGCTATCACATGGAGTATTGTTTTCCACTCTCTGATGCTCAGTTCATAAATTTCTTTTTGAACTAAATGTGTTTCTTTTTTGCAGCATAATATTAGTTGTTGCTTCTTGATCCACTGGGCCAGTCTTTATCTTTTGATTGGTCAATTGAGACCATTAACTTTGATGGTTATAACTGATATGTATTGACATTTTTGTTATGTTATTTTCTGGTTGTTGGCCCCCCTTTTTTCTCTCCCTATTTTTAATTGTTTGACTTGCCTGGTGGATTCCTTCTGTTGGAGCTCATGTACTTGAAGTCATTCTTATCTCTTTTGAGAATGTCCTTCAAAATATTTTAGAGTGGTGGTTTGCTGGTCATAAATTTCCTCATATGTTTTTTTTTTTTCTTTTTGTGACAGGGTTTCACTATGTAGTTCAGCCTGGCCTCGAACTCACTTTGTAGCACAGGCTGGCCTTGAACTCACAGCAATCCTCCTGCCTCAGCCTCTCAAATGCTGGGTATACAAGCATGTGCCACAACAGCCAACTTCCCCAGATGTTTTTTCTCATGGAAGTATCTTATTTCTCCATCACTTTTGAAAGAGTTTCTTGGGATACAACAATCTGGGCTAAAGGTTACTTTTCTTTAGAACTGGAAGTACTTTATACCAATGAATCCTTAATTTGAGGGTTTCTGCTGAGAAATCAGCTGTGGTTGCAATGGGCTTTCCTTTATAGGTGATTCTTTTCTTTTCCTTAACAGCTTTTATGATTCTATTCTTGTGTTGAATTTCTGGAAGTTTGGCTATGATATGTCTGGCTGTAGATTGTTTTTACTGTGGCTAATTGGAGTTCCGTATGTCTCACATACTGTATGTGCAATTCCTTTTTGTCTATCAAGGAAGTTTTCTGCCATCGTGTCTGTGAACATTTTTATATCATTTATGCTATCTCCTTCTTTTTCATTGACTCCAGTCACTCTTATTCTTTACTGCCTCATCTAGCAGCTGCTCCATTGGTTTCCCATCATCCCCTGCTATTTTTAAGAAATCTTTCATTTCATGATCACCTACCACAAGCCTGTCTTCTATATCTGAGATCCTGTCCTCAATTGGCTTAATCAGATGTGGATACTTTCAATGGAATTTTTATTCTCCAGATATCTGCTTGAATCTGCTTCATAGATTCCATTTTTTCCTATGCTGAGCATTCATAGCTTCCATAATTTTGCTAAGCTCCTCTATTTATTTGTCTGCATCTTTTCTAGAGTCATTAGCATGGTTTTCATTGTGCACATGTTTGCTGTTACCTGAGAAATTACTGATGATTTAACTTTTTTTAGAACCTTATTAAACTGCTTTGTGGTTACCACTTCAGAGAGGTCAGGTGGGTGACTTTCAGATTGTACCACCTCATTGCCCCCTGAGTTTGCCTTTGTTGAACTGGATGTCTGGAATTGCATCTTGTTTAAGTGTCTTCTCATTTTCTTCCCCTCTTTTTTGTTTAATTGCTGGGGTGGTGCTTATAAATTGTCTACAGTGGGTTGCTTTATTGCTAGTATTTAGAATCCTTTGGAAATGTCTGCTTCTCTGAGGTATCTTCCAATTGTGGCTGGTTTTTGAGTTTTGAGTCTGTTGAAAGATCCTACTTCTTTAACTTATTGGGGATGTGAAGTTGCTAAAGCCCCTGGTTCTTTAGCACTGCACCACTGTATTTTCTGTGACCCTTAGTCAATTTTAGTCTTGGAATACTAGGGAGAACAGCTGTTTAGAACCGTTGTGTCACTTTTGGCTGTAGTGCCACCATCCATAATGACAATACCATTAAACATAGCCTAGAAAATGACAGATTGAGCTAGCCATTAATTTGTTGCCTTTAACTAAATGAACCAGATTTATAGTTATACAGCATCATCTAAAATAATCCTCAAAATTATATGCAGTCTACAAGTCTTTAATATGTCAGGTTTTCCCTCAAGTGTTAAGAATTAAAATGGGTTAGGGAGAAAATAGAGAATTGGAATAAGAGGAAGAGATTAAAAAGGCTGGAATGCAAGTGGGAATCATGCTAACCTTGGGAAGCTGGTGTTTACGACTGGAGTGAAAAAGAGAAGGAAGAGATGAAAAAGTAGAACAGAACCACAACTACAAGGAGGCTAGAAACCACATACACTCTCATATTAAAACAAGTTCAAACAATGAGGGAGAAATAAACAAAAACAAAACCACCACCAACACCACAAAAAACAAACATGAGAACAAGAGAGAAAAAAGAAAAATGTGCACTTTCAGGTATTTCTCTGCTGCCACTGGTAGACAACCTGTGGAGAGAGTCCTGATCCATGTTGATTTATCCCTGAAAACCAGCAGTAGCTTCTTGGTGGGGTAGTCAAGAGTCTCAGTGAGCCTGCATCTTCTGGCTGAGATCAGACTGATTTGGCCTGCAGCCATAATTACAGCTTCCATGGCCTTGAGCCAAGCTGAGAGCTGCTAAATTGAGCCAGCAGCTGCTCTGAGTTCTAAACTCAGTCAGTCCTTGTACAAGATGGCTCCCATTCAACCATTCTCTCTCATGGGATGACTGATGCCTCAGCACTCACTGCCAGCTGGTGCAGTCCTTCAAGTCCACTGATCCCTTCCACCACTGCATCTCTCTGTGGAGGCTTCTAGTATCAGCAGCAGTCACTGTATGCCCATAGGTTTGAACCACTCCTCTCACCCAATGAGTCCTGTCTCAGGAAGAAGGCACCACGTGATAGCTCCTTTTTATTTGCTGAAATTTCTCTCTTCACTCTCTCTGTGGGCTTCAATTTACAATTAAGCTTCTTCCTGGGTCCAGGTGTCTCACTTCCTTCCTTCTTGTGTCCCTCACATTGCTATATTCCAGCATCTAGATGGCAACACTCAGAGGGGCTCTTTCTCTGCTGCTTACCACTGTGTCATCTTGGTGCTCCTGAGGAATACTTTTTGACCTGAACTTACTTCTTGGTTGAATGTTCTATGTATAATTATAGCATTTTGAGTATTTAAGCAATATGGTGTTCTCTGAGCTTCCTGCATCTGTGGCATGGCATCCGCCATTGGCTTTGTAAAGTTGTCTACCATTATTATTTTAAGTATTTCTTCTCCATTCTCTATTCTCTTTGTGGTACTCCATTCACACATACTAAATTATGTGAAAATTTCTCATGATTCTTGGATATTATTTTCTTTCACATTTTTTTCTTATTGCATTTCAGTTTGGGATGTTGCAATTGATCTATCTTTATTTTTTATTTTAAAGAGAATAAAAACAATAATAGCAAAATACAACATAGACAAAAAAACAAAGAAAATAATAAAAATGATACAGGGTTTCAGAACAAGATGATAGGAATTAATAGTAGTTGTTATATTACTTATTGTTATCTTCAACAAAGTTGCTCAGATTACCAGATGTAGGAATGCAAGACTGATCAAACCATTAAAAAGAATAAAAAATAAAAACAAAAAAATTGGAAACAATACAGAGTTTCACTAGACAAGAGGGTAGGAATTCACCAATGGTTGTTATGTTGCATATGGCTGTCTTCAAATTAGTTGCTCAGATTACCAGATATAAGCATGCAAAATTGGTAAACAAAATTAAGCATTAACTGTTCCTTTCAATAAACCATTAGACACCAGCAGTACAGTTATCCCAGCTATCCTATATGAATATTTTCCCTTCCTTCTTTTTTCTCTCCTTTCCCTCACCCCAATTGTTCCTCTGTGTGTGCAATTTCTTTCCCTTTCATAATATCTATTGTGGGTTTTATTTACTCTTTCAGTTTCCTACACTAGGGAGACAATATGATGTTTATACATGTGGGTCCTATTTATTTCACTTATGAGTATGGTCTCCAGTTGCATCCATTTATCTATAAATCCTAGAGTTTATCTTTTTATATATGAGTAATACTACATTTTATAAAAATACCACATCTTTTTTATCCATTCCTTAATTGATGGGCATTTGGGTTATTTCCAAGATTTCGCTATGACAAATTGTGCTGCTATAAACATGGGTGCACATATATTGCTGTGTTAGGATGTTTTTAATTCTTCTGGGAAAATACCCAGAAGGGGAATAGCTGGGATAAATGAAACTTCTAATACTACTTTTGTGAGGAATCTCCACACTGAATTGATCTACTTTTAAGATCACTCATTCTTTCTTGGGCTCTGCTGGGCTTACTGATGAGCTCATTTAAAGTAGTCTGTTTTTCTACCTCAGTGT
>PVLD010032656.1:0-14417 GCA_004027595.1 Dinomys branickii
GCGCCTAAGTAGGTCTTCCCACCCGGGAGATCCCGCAGTCCTTGAAGCTGCTTTGATGTCTCTCGCTGGGCTGAGCTTCTTCCCGATTCAGGAAAAAACCGGTTAGAGCGCGCACTTAACTCACCCTGTGATCGTGCAGACAGGAGTGCCGTTCAGATGTTTTTCCCTGGATGGAGATTTTCCCCGACTCAGAAATCCCACCGGCCGGTTGCTGTTGCTCCAGTTCGCGCAGCGCTGGCTGCGGGGTGGGGTTCTGAGCGAGATCCCGGAGCGCTGCCCGGTCTGGTGCAGTCTGTCCCAGTAGCGCGTTCTCTGTCGGGTTCAGGAGCTGAAGCCGTTCTTCCCTCCACACTCGCTCTCTTGGCTGGTCGTCTTCTTCCCGGAAGTCCTTATTTCTGTCTTCATATTGCTATATTTCATTGTTTGGGTGGTAATCCTCTGGGAGGTTCTCTCTCTCTGCTGCCTACCCAGTCGCCATCTCCCTGGAAGTCAGCTCACTGAGCTCTTACGTTTAGAGTTCTGATTGGGGTTCAGTCACGTACATATCATTTAGCACCTGTATATCTAATCTTACTCTCCAGCTCTACTAGAAGTTAATTTGGCACTGCCTTACCCAAGTAAGTGTGAAAAACTAAAAATACACATATATAATTATATATATATATATAAATTCTATAAAGTATTATTTTATATTTTTATTAAAAGTATACATAACAATTTCCCAA
This sequence comes from Dinomys branickii, assembly GCA_004027595.1. Classification (NCBI taxonomy): domain Eukaryota; kingdom Metazoa; phylum Chordata; class Mammalia; order Rodentia; family Dinomyidae; genus Dinomys; species Dinomys branickii. The sequence goes on from PVLD010032656.1 coordinate 726, forward strand.
ATTTTCCTATAACTTTCATCATGAAAGTACACTTAATGGCATCAGAATTCATTGCCTCCTGTGTGAATCCAATGATAGTCTCCAGAATTCTGTTCTTAAAGGTATTATATATTTAAATATTTACTGGGATGTGAGAGACCACCAGACTGTGCACTCCTGAGAGCCAAAGCCCCTTGGCTCGATCTTTACCTGACCATTACTTCAACTCTATTCAATGAGATATGTAGAGCGGGCTATACTGAAGCAGATATTCCCTTAATTGGCCAAAAGAATGTGATTGAGTCCCATTGAGGCTCTAGGGAGCCTCAGCATAGCAAAGCCACCAGAATTGTACCCTGCTGGACTAGAGGCTCGAGCAAGAGCCTGTGAGATTCCAGGGCTAAAACATCAGATAATGCCTCAGCTGAGGCCATGGAACTCAGAATGAATTATACCTTCCTAGCAGTAAAGGTCCCAGCCTTACATATATCAAGCTATCTATTGTGCTGCTAATTGCAGAGCCTAGATGCCTGGTGCAAGAGTGCTGTGTTTCTCCTTAAGCCATGCCTGCATAGTTTCTCTTCCCTGGCTTTCTGCTGTGACCCCACCCACCTCACTAATTGGTACCAATAAAGGCTGTGATCTCTTGAACTCGTAGCCTCTTGTCCCACAGGGAACACTGGATTATCCCCGAGCCCCATCTGCAGAATTCTCTGTATTTCTTTTATCATCCATGGGCCATATTGCCAGGTGGGAGAGTGATACCCCTTACAGGGGTCTAGGTACTGGTAAATAATGTTTATTTTGGTAATTAAATATTATTTTAAGTTTAATTGACACATTTGTACTTTTGATATATTTATGCAATGCATAATATTCATCTGCAAATACTTAGGATTTCCTTCTCCTCGAATATCATTGTGTCCATGTGTTGGGAGCTTTAACCCTTTGCTGCAGGTAGCTTGAAATGCGTAATTAATTGTCGTAGGCTGTGGCTCACCTACTGCGCCACAGCACATGAGAGCTGTGTGGGTTCCCACTATCCCTACTCTCATTCTCCCCACTCGTTCCCTCCTCTGTGACCTCTCCTTCACTCTCTATTCCTGTGATCTTGCAGCTGTCACAAATTAGTGAGGATCTGCAATGACTGTCTTTCTGTGCCTGGCTTGTTTCATACACCATAGGCTCTTCCAATTCCATCCCTGTTGCTTTAAACGATGGACTTTCATGTGGCTGGATAAAGTTCTATTTTGAATACATACTACATTTTAATATATTTATCAATTAATGGACATTTCAGTTGGTTTCATAGCTGGGCTATTACAAACCATGTTGTAATAAATATCTGCATGCAACTTATTGCTTTAACATAACTATTTTGTTTCCTTTGGATATATATCCAGTAATGGTTCATAAAATAATTCTATTTTCAGTCTTTTAAGGGACTTCTATACTCTTTCACGCTGTAACTGTATGAAGTGCTTCCCTTTCCTCTAATAAATTCATGAGATAATCTACTTATAATGAAAAAAGTTTTCTTTGGGTCACACTTACAGGGATTCCAATCCGTGATTGATCAGCCCTTTGCTTTTGGGCCAAGGTAAGGCAGCTCATCATGAAGAAAGCTCGCAGATAAGGAAGAGACTAGCAAACACACCATAGAGAAAAATGGATCATCTCAGGGCCAGTGAGCAGAAGATGAAGAAGAAAAGACAATCTCTCTCAAGGGTACACACTCTTGAGTAAACTAAAGGCCTCTCCTAAGACCCACTTCTTAAAAAATTAACACACACCCCTTTAATACATATTTAAGGTTCAAAATATAGCACCCATCAAAAGTACAGAAGGGTTGCCTTTCTCCACATCCTTACTGACATTTTATCTATCTACCTCTCTGTCTGTCTGTCTCTATTTATCAACAAACCTATCCATTTTCTTTATACCAGCCACTTTAAGGTAAGAGGATCATTATAGTTTTGATTTGTATTTCCATGATAGTTACATTGAATATTTTTTCATATACTTGGTGGTCATGGCCTCATTTAAGTCATGATTATGGAGATTATTTGCACACTTTTAAGTGGATTGTTTTCTTGAAGAATTTTATACTTTTTATTCATTCTAAATGTTAATGCTTAATCAGAGCAATACATTACAGATACAGTATTCTCTTTCATTCTGTAGGCTTTCTCTTCGTACTGTTGATTGCTTGCTGTACTGTCCAGAAGATTTTGTTATTTTTTTATAATCCAATTAGCCTGGCTTTGTCTTTGTTATCTATGTTTTTGGCAATCTTATCCAAAACACATCTTCTTATACTAACAATGTGATGTCTTCCCCATATATCTTTTGTAGTATTCTCACAGTGCTGGGTCTTATGTAGCTTTAATTCATTTTGAGTTGGTTTATGTCAGTGGTGAGCACTAGAATTCTAACTTCATTGTTCTGCATGTGAATATCCCAGTACAATTTATTAAACAAACCACCAATTCTTCAATGGTTGCTCTTGATGTCTTTGTCAAAATCAGTTGGCTATAAATATGTACCTTAGTTTCTGTATTTTATATCACGCTCCCCTGGCCTAGGTGTATGTGTTTGTGCTGGTGCCATGCTATTTGGGTCCCTACAACTTTACTACATGTTATGAATTGGATATTGTGAGGCTTATAGCTTTGTTCATTTTGCTCAAGATTATTTGTTTTCCCTGAGTCTTCTGTAGTTCTTTACAATTTTGTGATTATTTTCTGATCCTGTGAAGAATGTCATTGCCATTTTGATGAGGATTGTATTAAACAAGGCATAATGTGTTCTCTTTTGTTTTTTATTTTACAATGTCAGCACTTTAAAATTTGATGAATTATGGAAGTTGACAATTGGGGGTAGTCAAAGATAGCGAAAGATGACAGAAGTTTGAAGCGAGGCAAAACCTCAGTTTCTTAAAATAATCAATATTCCTGATATAAAAACCTACATAAAAAAGAAATAACTATATGGGCATTTGACAAAAGTAGAAAAGGACAAAAAAGATAAGAGTTTAAGTTAAATGATCTTTCTCAAGTCTGTATGTGTAATTAAATGAATGAATAAAGCTATACGTACATTATCTGGAGTTGTGAAAGTACCTATAGATCAAACAACTGTGTTAAAATACATCTAGAGGGAGGTTCTCAGAAGTAGAGAAAAAGCCATGCTTTTATTTTATGCTTCTGTACTGTGAGGGAGGAGTCTGTATTTATTTATATATACCTATCTCAGGAAACCAACACCATGGTAGTTGTTGGACTAAAGTAAGGCTTTTCATTTATTTATGCAATGAAGTGATTGCATTTTACCTGCAGAAACTGTCATTAAATCAACATAAAACAAAAGCCTGCAACTGAATATACATCTCTAGTATTTTTGTTTAAATTTCATCTACTGTTGACTTTCTCCTCATTTGTTGAGAAGCCATGTAACTGAATTTATAGTACATATTAGCTTAAAATTTCCAAATGACAGGTAAATACATGGAAAGCTCTATGAAAATCTATATTCATGTGTCAGAAATCCAGCCTGAATAATGCAATATGTTTTTATGCAGAGATGTTCATATGTATACACAGGCATGAGTGTTTGAAGACTTCTATAAGTAGTTTGGTTGTACATTTAGCAACTGATGGTTTGAATTTAGTCTTCAGAATTTAATTCAATGATCAGCAATTCCAATTTAATTTGATCTAGCATAAAATATATATACTTTGAGACACTTAAGACACTCATTACAGAGAGAAAGCCCATCTGGTTTATGATATATTTCACCTTTCTTTCTATATACAGTTGGGTTTCAACTATCTAACTGGGGTTTCACATATAGATTTGGTAATCAATTAACTTAGATAAATTTTGGTGGGGTTTGATCTGTGTCAATACATTGCTTTTCTTAATTTTTTCCTCTCTTTTTTGATTTCATAGCTGGGCATTTTTCCTTAAGTCCTATCCACACCACGAATAATATCTATGAGGCTTTTATTACACTGACATAAGAATGAGAAGTCAACTGGAAGAGTGGGAAGCAGAAACACATAAGGTATTATTTAACTCCTCAATTGTTCAACTTAAAGGAGGCAGTTTTGAGTAAATAACATGCTGTCTTTTGCTTCCATTACTGTACATTTGAGTGACTGATCAGTTAACAACCTGGTTCGTGTTTAGTAGCCCACAAAGTGAAATGCACTATGTTCTGTAGTGATTGGTCTCAGGGTGTAGAATTCATCTCACTTGAAAATATCTGTGACTACCTGTCCACTGGGTTTTCTCAAAGGCATTTACTGACTCACTTATGCCTTAACTGTTTTGTATTTTGTTTTTGTTGTGAATAAGCATTATACTCTTTCCTAATGCTGCGGAAATAAAGTTCCAGCAATCAGGAGTGCTTAAGATGACCAAAATTTGTTTTCTCACAAGAACAAACACTAAGTGTTCTGGAGGCTAGCACACCAAAAACAGTGTCACCAAGACTGCATTCTTTCTGCAGGGTCTAGGGTATAATCTATTTTATGTCTCTTCCTTGGCTTCTGGTATTTTCAATAATCCTTAAAAATCCTTGGCTTACAAACGCTTCACTCTAATTTCTGCCTCTATCTTTATGTGGCCATCTTCCCCCTCTATGTCTGCGTCTTCTGTTCTGAAAAGGTATCACTTATCCACGTGTAAGGACTGACCTGACTGCAGTGTAGCTTCAGTGTCACTGGTTAAATGTGCATTCATCTTATTTCCAAGTAAGGTTATACTTTGTGGTACTGAGTGTTGACTCTCATATATCTTTTTCAGAAATTTAGCTTTTAACACATGCCCAAGGAGAACACATCTGAGAATATCCTACCAAGACCCCATATGAGAACTCCTGCTTCTCTGTATTTTCCTTGAAATAATTCAGATTAGCTATACTTTACAGATGCACTGAATGATTAAAAAGTATGCGTGTGTATCCAGTTAGGGTGCGAAGATGACTACTGATGCTTCTTCCTTGTATCAGTTCCCTGTAACTTTAATCTGTTCTCCACTTTATGCTTGGTGTCACGTTACCTTGATATGAATCATTTAAAATTGGTACATGTTCTGTTGTAATTATAAAGAAGTTAGGGATGATACTGCCTGGACTTTGATTGCTTATCTCTTTCACCTTTTAAATTATACTGTCTGACTTCAAAATACCTCCAGGTACAAGTAGGCAGTCCTCAAGAGTGTTCACACCTGCTTAGCTGCCTCTTCAATATGTGTTGCCCTGCAAGTCGTTTTGAAGATGCCTTTTCTTTAAAGTCCTAGTGAAAGCAATTAGAGAAAAAAAAGACATCCAAATTGGAAAAACAAAGAACTAACTTTGTCTCTGTAGATAACACAATATCATATGTGGAAATTCCACTCAAAAACTGTTAAAGCAAATGTATAAATGCAATAAACTTGCAGGATTAAAAATCAATAGATAGAAAAATAGTTGACTTTCAACATAATAAAAACAGACAATCTAAAAAGACAATCAAGAAAACAATCATACTTATAATAGCATCAGAATAAATATCCTACTGAGGAACAAACATAATCAAGTAGCCCAAATCTGTTAGCTAAAAGAATTCAAAACATTGCTGAAGGAAAATAAAAAAGACAATAGAAAGAAAGGGAAGACATCTGGTGTTCGTGCAGTGGAAGATAATATTATTAAACTGTTGTCATACTATTGGTCTTAGTCCATTTGGGCTACCATAAACTGGTTTATCAACAACAGTAATTTATTTCTCATAGTTATGGAGGCTTGGATAACTATGCTGAAGACACTGTCAGATTCAGTGTCTAGTAAGCACAATCTCCTGATTCAGAGAGAGCTGTCTTCTCCTACCCTTACAGAGTGGAAAAGTTTAGAGATCTCTTTGATCTATCTTCTACAAAAGCACTATTCATATGCATTAGGACTCTGCCCTCATGACCTAATAAATTCTGAAAGACCTCGCTACTCAAACCCACCACATCCTAGTTTCTATCTCAACATAAAAACATTGGAAATGCAAACAGTTGGACCATTGTACCACCCAAAGTAAATTTTGATAGAGTCAATGGTATCTCCATTAAAACGTCAGTGGTATGTTTTATTGTGATAGAAAAAAATTATAACATTTTTATGGAAACAGAAAAGACCCCTAATAGCAAAGGCTATCTCACAAAGAGCAAAGTATTTCAGACTTCCTTATTTCAAACATGAAAACAGTAATTTACTGAAGGGAGACAGACATAGAGACCAATGAAATAGAACGGAGAGCCCAGAAACCAACTAACGCATTTCACATCAAATGATCTTTGAAATACTGCTAGGCAAACACAGGAGGAAGACTAGTTCCTTCAACAAATGGTGTTGAGAAAACCAGAAATCAACATAGAAATGAAAGCAAACCATCATTTTATACCATATGCATACCAGCTAAACATGGATTAAAGATGATGGTATAAGACATAAAAATATAAAACTCTTAGAAAAAGATGTAGAAAAGCTTCATAATATTAGTGTTATAGTGTTTTCTGGGATATGAAGGTATTGATAATTGAAGACATGATCAAGTGGTAATATATCAAAATAAAAACTTTTGTAACAGTAGGAGAAATAATCAATGAAAGGAAAAAGTAACCTAGTGAATGGTAGAAAATGTTTTCCATGCATGTACTGGATAAAGGATTAATGTCCAAAATATGTAAGAAACTCCTACAACTCAAAAGCAAATATCTAAACAACTGGATTTAAAATGCATTTCATATTTAAGTAGATATTCTTAACATAAATATTTATATGCATGAAAATATTTATCTGCATGAAGATATGTTCACCATAGTTGATCACAAAGGAAATCCAAATCAAACGAACAGTTATATATTCTTTACACCTATTAATAATGCCATTATCAGTAAAATAGAAAACAAGTGTGGTGGAAGATAAGAGGTGAAAGCCACCCATGTGCCCATTTACAGGATGAGTAAGGAAAATGTATATATACACAATGGAACATTATTTAGCTTTGAAAAAGGGGAAAACCTTGTCAGGTGCCATAGTTGATGAATCTGGAGCACACTCAACCTAGAGTTCAATAAGCCACTTACAGAAGAAGAAAAATGATTCTACTTTAATGAGTAGAGTTTCCATTAGAGAAAATAAAAATGCTCGAGAGTGCTATTTAAAATTCATACAGTTAATAATACTGTACTCTGCAGTTTAAAATTTGTTAAGAAGATAAATATGATATTGTGTATATTACCAAAATAAAAACAAATATATCTCAGCTTAATATCACTAATGCTGCACACACATCACCACCTAGCCTCAGCTAGCACACCCTGAAATACTTATGCTTTTGCTTGCATTTTGTTTACATTGATGTTTGCATCTGGTTTTAATTGTCCTGAATTCTCCATTCTCCCTCAAGTCAGCTCCAGGGTGCCATTGTCAAAATTCCACAGTAATCTCATAGGATCCTTATAGTTTTTGGACAGTTGGTCTTGAGCTCTGGCTGCAAATTCATCACAAGAGGACTATTCCATGAACATTTTGGTCCCTTTATATTGTAGTGCATCTTTATTTAACGAATCACCAACATTAACCAAGTAATACACCAAAGAAGAAATAAGATATCAAATATATATGAATCCTTTCTAAGAATCATATACATCCTAGTGAAATGGTGCCATTTAACAATCTCAAGAAATAACAATAGGGTTAAAAATAGCGGGGAGAGAGAGACAGAGAGAGGAAGGAGGAGGAAGAAGAAGGTAGGGGGAGGGAGAGAATAGAGGGGTCAAGAATAGAGGAAAAAGGGAGGGGAGGGAAGGGGAAGAGAGGAGGGGATTGAGTAGCATTCTCAACGTTAGGAAGCATTTGATTTCAAGTAATATTTCAGCAAACTTCTCAGCACAGAACTTAAAGGCCAGGTAATCTTGGAGTGAAGTATTTCAAGCCCTAAGAGAAAACAGCAACAACCAAGACTTGCACATCCTGCAAAGCTATCTTTCAAAACTGATGGGAAAATATAGTTTTTATGACAAAGGGCACCTCAAGATATTCATGACCACCAAAGCAGGACGACAAGAGATTGCACAGGGAAGAGACAATAAAGCCAACAGTTCCAATAAGGCATAATCAATATATGAAGCAGGCTGAGCAATTAAGAAGGTGGAAAAGAGGAACAGCAGGAAATTAGTGCAATGACATGAGTTAGTCAGTAACTTTCCACAGTAAGGCTCAGCGTGAGGGTTCTCAGTTTCCCTATCGAAAGGCAGAGGTTGGTAGAATAGACAAAGAAACAGATCCTAACAAGATGCTGTATTAAAAAAAAAAAACACATTTAATTCAAAATGAAATTCATCGATTAAAAACCAAAGGATACAAAATAATAATCCAGGCAACAGAGAAGCTGGAAAAAAAGCAGGAGCAGCCATTTTAATTCCAGACAAAGTGGATCTTAAGCGAGAAAGAAGGTGATTGCATGTTGGTTAAGGAAAAACCAGGAAGTGATAACAACTATAAACATATATGGGCAAGACACCAGCATGCTCAACATCATAAAACAAACATTACTCGACATAAAATGTCAGATAAAGACCAATTGAGTTATAATGGGAACCTCAATGTCTCCAACTCACACATAAATTAACTAAACAAAAATATCAACAAATAAATATTGGAATCAAACCATACCTTTGCACAAATGGATTTAATAGAGATCTACCATATATTCCACCTAATGAAAACTGAATACATATTCTCAGCACAATATGGGACTTTCTTCAAAATAGACCATAGGCTATCCCATAAAGCTTTCTTCAGTAAATGCCAGAGAATAAAATATATCCCATGCATATTATCAGACCATAATGCAATGAACCTGGAAATCAATAGCAAGAGAAATTGAAAAAATTATGCAAACACATGGAAGGTAAATAATATCCTCTCAAATAATCAACAGATAACAGTAAAACTTACTTTGTAGAATCAAACAATAGTGCCAGAACACAACAGCAGAACCTACGAGACACAATAAAAGCAGTCTTAAAAGCAATGCTTATAGCTGTGAATTTTCACATTAGAAAAACAAAGTAATTTGAAATAAATAGCCTCATGATGCACCCCAAAGTCCTAAAAAATAAATAAGCAACAACAAAAGAAAAGAACAATTCAAATTTAAACCTAGTACAAGGGAAAAAATAAATAAAATTGAAATAGCTAACACTATAAAGAATTAATGAATGAGAGACATGCTTCTTTGAAAGAATTTTAAAAGTGGACAAACTCTTACCCAAACTTATGAAATGAAAGAAGAGGAAAGAATCAGATCACTCCAATTAGAAATGAAAATAATACTAGCCAGGCATGGTGGCACACCTGTAATCCCAGCACTCTGGAGGCAGAGGCAGGAGGATCATCATGAGTGTGAGGTCAGCCTGGGCTACATAGTGAGTTTGAAGCTAGCCTGAACTACATAGTGAGACCATCTCAAAAAACAAAACAAAACAGAAAATTAACAAGGCAAAAATCACAATGGACACTGCCTAAAACCAGAAGATGATTAGTAACTACTTTGAGAAAACATATTCTGATAAATTGCAAATTCAGAAGAAATGGATAAATTCCAACATACATATGAATTACCAACAGTAAACCAAGAAGATATAAATATGCAGTAAAACCCAATAATAGGCAATAAATTTGAATATACAACAAAAATAACTACCGTCTCAGAAAAGCACAACTGAATTCTGTAAGAACCTTACCTATCTAATGCCAATACTTCTAAAACTTTAAAAAAACTTCAAAGGTAAGGAGTAATACCAAAGTCATTTCTGAAAGCAAGCACACCTCTGATTCCAAAATCAAAACAGGACCCAACAATAAAAGAGAATCAGAGAACAGAGGATGCAGAAACAACTCCAAGCATATTTAGCTACCTGATGTTTGGCAAAGGAGCCAAAATTATGCTGAGGAAAGATAGTCTCTTTAACTAATTGTGTTGGGTAAACTAGCTATCCATATGCACAAGATTGAATCTAGTTCTGTATCCATCCCGTGGTGTTGAAAAGTTTTATTGGTACATGTCTGTACTCTATAATGGTCACATTCTCCATGGGGAGTTGATGCATATACATGATACTTCTCAATTCTTTTGTTAATCTGCACCCCACCTTGCATCTCTTGGACTCCTTGATAAAGATGATAAATAGATAATAGAGGGATGGATAGATAGATAAATAGACACACAGATACATAGACGTTTGTAGTACATGAAGATCACATTCCTCATAGGGACTTGATGCATGCACACACCACTCGACAATTCCCCCACCCCCATATACTACACTAAAGCAAAATGAATCAAAGTTCTAAATGTTAACACAGAAACATGGAATCTGCTGAAAGATAAAATAGGTATAATCTTGAAAACATAGACATAGGCAGTGTCTTTCTGAACAGATTCATTGCACAAGAAATAATACCAAGAATAACAACCAGGATCGTATGAAGTTAAAAAGCTTCTCCACAGCAAAGAAAACAACCAAAGGAATGAAGAGACATGCTACAGAATGAGAAAAACAACTTTGACAACTTTTTCTTAAGACAAAGGACTAATATTTAGAATACATAAAGAGCTTTAAAAATTAAACTACCCAAAATAAAAGAACAATCAAAATATGATCAACTGAAGTGAATAGACATTTGTAAGAAAAAGAAGTACAAATGGTCAATATATATATTTTAAAATGTTCAATATTTCTGGCCATTATAGAAATGCAAATTAGAACAACTACAAAACCAACTTACCCAAAGAATGAGATATCTTCAAGAAATCAAATAATAACAAATGCTGGTGGGGCTGAAGGGAAAAAGAAATCCTGATACATTGGGGTTCTGTTGTTGTTATTGTTTGTCTTTTTTTTTTTTTTTTGAGACAGGGTCTCACTATGCAGTTTAGACTGGCCTTGAGCTTACTTTGTAGCCCAGGCTGGTCTTGAACTCACAACAATCCTCCTGCCTCAGCCTCCACCAGGCCCGGCCCCTGATACATTGTTGATAGGAATACAAACTAGTACAACCATTATGAAAATCAGTAAGGAGATTTACAAAAAAACTAAAACTAGAAATGCCATGTGACCCAGCTATTCTTCTTCCAGATACCCTCCTAAAAGAGTTGAAGATATCGTGTTACACTAATACACATGTACCCCTATTTAAAGTAGCACAATTTATAATTGGTAAGTCTTGGACGTGGTCTATAGGTCCATCAATAAATGAATGGACAGAGAAAATGGTGGACTATTGTGCCTTAAAGAAAATAAACTGGCATCATTTGCAGGAAAATGGATACACCATGAGACAATAACGTTAAGTGAATAAATTGGATGCACAAACTTAAATATCACATGTTTTCTTAAATAAAAGATCCCAGATATAAATAAAAAAGAAAATATAAACAAATAGGAAAGAGGGGCCAAGGATATAGCTCAGTGGCACAAGCGCCTGCCTGGCAAGAGCAAGGCCCTGAGTTCAATTCCTGGTACCAAAAAAAAAAAAACCTATGAGCTAAAAAATAAGAAAGAGAGAGACAGATCTTTTGCAAGTGGGAAGGGGATCTAGAGATGGGGAGAGTGAGTAAAAAAAAAAGACATAATGCATTAGTATATGTGCCAATTCCACATGAGGGATGCAATCATTATATATTTTAAATATATACTGATAAATGAAATAAAATAAAATACTGTTCCAGGCATGGAAGCAGGTGAGGACTGTCTGAAGCACAGGAGACTGGCAGAAAAGGTACTTTAAGCAGACGGGGTACAAGCAATGCCCAAAATGACAGGACAGGGGCTTCAGGGACTTAGACTGGGCTTCTGCTGCAGGAACATTTTGCGTTTGGGCATGGGCTCTGAGTGAGCAACCCTGAAGAAATGGGTTGAAGCAAAATTCTGGGTTATGGTTTGGAGGATGTTGTGCAAGGTGAAACAATATAATACAGGACACATATTTTATAATATTATTTATGTTAGTCACCCAAATAATTATATACAAGAAAGTGCAGGAAATCTGTCCACACACTAAGACTGAGGAATCCAGATGAAAACCTAGATCCCATGGAAATGTGCTGCCTGAGTCCAGCTGAAGACCTAGAGCTCATAGTAATGCCTCCTATGAATTCACCTGGAGGCTCAGAGCCTATGCCAACCTCTCATGCAAGCCTGTTTCATGGATCTGTGCTGGGAAGGCCCAAAGGTCGGTGGTGGAATGTAGGAAGGATGTGCCAGCGGGATGAAGGATCTGTGCCAGCAGGCTGAGGGATCTTCACTGGAGCCAGGAAGCAACACTCAGCTCCCCAAAAGGCACCACAGCCACCCTCAGCAACAGTGAGGTCTCGAGCTCCTCTGATGATCAAGATGGCAGAGTGCCCATCAGGGAAGCCAATGCAGCAAGCTTCTCCAGGACACTGGCAGTGCACCGTCTTCCCCTCTGGAGCCAGGAAGCGATGCTCAAAGTGAGGACCAGAGCTCCCCCAAAGTGAACTGAAGCCATTCTCTGGGACAACGAGGTCCCGAGCTCCTTGGAGGATGAAAACAGCCAAGTTCATCAGGAAAGCCAGCATGATAAGCTCCTCCAACAGAACCAACAGCTCCTTATAGCTTCCAGTAGCTCGCAACAGCCTTTTTCCACTCCCAACAGCCTCAACTTTTCCTTCTGCAGTTCTGCCTCTTCTGCTGCTGGCAACAATGCCCAGGCGGGCCTCCCACACCCAGCACCACGCTTACTCAGTTCAGGTGTGGGTTATGAGTTGACCACCAGTGGTCAATCCACCATACTCTACAAATCTGAACTTTGTAACAGAGGACAGCAGAACTGACTCTGAAGCACGTACTGAAGAGACTTTGTGAAAAGAAGTCTCTAGAAGTGAGCTGGTAACAAATTTCATATAAGAAGTTGGGAAGAGGGGTGAACTCTAAGGTTTTTTTTTTTTTTATTTTAAAGAGAGTAGTAAAAGAAAAAAAAAAAAAGGACAATAGCAGCATACCAACATCACAAACATAAACCAAAGCAAGCACATTAAAATGGTACAGGGTTTCAAAACAAAATGATAGGAATTAATAGTGCTTGTTATATTGTTATCTTAACATATCTTAACATATTGTTATCTTCAACTACCTTGCTCAGATTACCAGATGTAAGAATGGAAGGTTGTTCAAAACACAAAAGAGAATAAAAAATAATTATTAGATAAAACATTAGAGATAATACAGAGTTTCACTAGACAAGATTTTAGGAATTCACCAATAGTTGTTCCATGGCAGATGGTTGTCTTCAAATCAGTTTCTCAGATTACCAGGTACAAGCATGCAAAATTGGTCAGAACTTAAAAAACTTTAAGCATTCACTGTCCCTTTCAATATACATCAGACATCAGCAGTACAGTTATCCCAGCTATTCTTAAATATACACATACATATCTATATAGATAGATGCTATATTTTGCCTTCCGTCTTTTTTCTTCTTTCTCTCATCCCAGTTGTTTCTTCCTTTGAGGAATTTCTTTCCCTTTCATATGATCTATTGGAAATCTAAGTTTAAATGGCTGAACAAGCCCTGGGCCTGGGAGGAAAGATTTACACTTAGCTGCTTCATTTTGTAGGTTAATACCTAGTTATCCTTAAAAGATGAGGCGG
>PVLD010032657.1:0-14400 GCA_004027595.1 Dinomys branickii
AAAGCAATCCTGGGCAATAAAGAAAAGTCAGGTGGAATCACAATCCCTGACCTGAAATTATACTACAAAGCAACTGTAATAAAATCAACCTGGTACTGGCTAAATAACAGACCTGAGGATCAATGAACAGACTGGAAGATGCAACCACAACAAAAAACCCACTCAGCTACCTAATATTTGACAAAGGGGTCAACCAAACGCACTGGGAAAAAAGAAGGCCTGTTTAATAAATGGTGCTGGAAAAGCTGGCCTGCCTCTTGCCGAAAACTGAACATAGACCCAAGTCTATCACCATGTACCAAACTCAGGTCAAAATTGATCACAGATCTCAACATCAAAACAGAAACTCTAAACCTACTGGAAGACAAAGTAGGTAAAAATCTTGAAGACATAGGAGTAGGCAGAGAGTTCATCAACAAAAATGAAATTGCAAGGGAAACACTTCAAAGAATCAATAACTGGACCTCATCCTACTGAAAAGTTTTTGCACATCTGAAGAAATCACCAGCAAAGTAAAAAGAAAACCCACAAATTGGTGAAAACTCCTAGCTGGCTGTCCTTCAGACAACGCTCTTCCATCTAGAACATACAAAGAATTAAAAAATATATACCTGTCCAAATTCAAAGACCCAATCCAGAAATGGGCATCTGAGATGAATACACACTTCTCAGATAAAGAAATACAAATGGCAAATAAATATATGAGAAAATGTTCCACATCCTTAGTCATTCGAGAAATGCAAATAAAAACAACATCGAGATTTCATCTTACCCCAGTAAGACTGGCCAGTATGAAAAAGTCATCCAATAACAGATGCTGGCGAGGCTGTGGAGAAATAGGGACTCTATTACACTGCTGGTGGGAATGCAGACTGGTGCAACCACTATGGAGAACAGTTTGGAGATTTCTCCGCAAACTAGGTCTAGAGGTTCCATTCAAACCAGCTATTCCCCTTCTGGGTATTTTCCCAGAAGATCTGAAAACATCATATCACTCTGATATATGTGCACCCATGTTTATAGCAGCACAATTTGTAGTAGCTAAAATGTGGAAGCAACCCAAGTGCCCATCCACAGAAGACTGGATTAAAAAGCTGGCATTTTTATATAGTGGAATATTATTCAGCTATAAAGAAAGACAGTTTGGCGGACTTTGTAGGCAAATGGTCAAAATTGGAAACCATACTCATAAGTGAAATAAATCAGCAGTGCATGAGCAGGCAACATATTGTGTCACTGGTGTAAGAACCTGAGGGTGGGAATAGAAACTAAGACACATGAAAGAAATCTGGTCAAAAGCATAGAACAGATGGGACGAGGGAAAGGAGAAAAGAAAGAGGCAAAAATGTATGTATGTATATATGTAGATACATATGTGCAGGAGGGCTAACATGGTTCTACTGTTGTATTATGTCACTTAATGCTAAGGAATAGTTGATGACTGTTTATTCGATCAATCTTGTATGTCTGTATGTGTTATCCAGAGCATACACTTTGAAGATATCAATATGCAATGCAGCAACTATTGTTGGTTTTCTGTTGCTTTGTCTATAATTCAATTCTGATCATACTGTTATTGTACTACTTTGTGTCTCTTTGTTAATGCTTTTCGGTTTCTTTTTTTTCTGTTGTTGATGTAGTTCTTTTTCTATCACACTTTAAAGGAAGGGAAAGAAAGGGAAAGGGAAGACAGGAAAAAAAATATGTAAGAAATTATGTATGTACAGCATATCTTACATAGTTGTACTACTGAACTAGGTCACTTCATAGTAAGGAATAGTTGCTGATTAATTAATTGATTGATCAATTTTGCATGTCTGTATCTTTGTTCCTGAATATACACTTCGAGGTTATCAATTTGTAAAGCAACAACCATTGTTGATTCCCTGTCACCTTGTCTGTAGATCAGTTTTGATTATATTATTCTTATGCTACTTTGTGTCTGTTTGTTAATATGTCTTCGTTCTTTTACTTTTAAAATAAAAAAAAGAAATAATGTAAATATGGCTACTTTGCGGGACACAGGAATAAGTGAGAGAAACAAAAGACAACTCCCAGGCTTATGTCTTGGAACATGGACAGCGTTGCCATTTACAGTGATCCGGATTTCCAAAAGATTTAGAAAAGGATGATATATTTATTGTACATAATTTTATGTATATTAGCCTCATATTGTTTGGCTGGTTAGTGTGTGTTAGTGGGACCATCGGTGTGAATATGAGTTGATAAACAGAAAAAATAAAAAATAAAAATAAATAAATAAATAAAATAAAAGTGAAAAAAAGAAATAAAATATTTCTCTGGTGCCAGAAAGAAGAAAATCAATCAAGAAACAAATTGTAATTTCAACTGAAGCAACAAAGTACTTGACAAAATTTAATACATCTTCATGAGTTAAAAACTCTCAACAAACTATGAATAGAGAACTTCAAGTTGATAAAAGACATCTCAGTGCAATCTACAGTTGGCATTATCCTTAACGATGGACAGCCAACTGCTTTCCCTTCAGTCTGAAACAATGCAAGAATGTTCACTGTTGGCTCTTCATTGAGTGTAGTACTTGAAGACTTAAACAGCACAGCCAAAGGGGAAACAAACTCCACAGGAGTCAGAAAATAAGACATAGAACTCTTTCTACTTTCATGTGACATTCCAAAGAATGTATAAGCACACACATACCACACACACATACACACACACACACACATATACTTTTGAATTAATAAATGAGTTCTCCAAAGACACAGAATTCAAGAGCACTGTTGCAAACACTATGAAAAAGTATAGTGATTCTTCAAAGCAAAAATTTAAATAAAACTACCAGATAATCCAGCAATCTTAGTTCTTGGAATAAAGAGAAAAATATTAAATATAAAGTTTCAAGAGCTATGTGCATGTGTTCATAGGAGCACTATTCACAATAGACAAGAAGTATCCATCAACAAATGAGTGGAAGAGCAAGAATATCTATATCTATATCATATATATATATATATATATATATATATATAATATATATGGCCTTACATCTATACAGTGGATTACTAGGCCCACTTAGCAGAGTGAAATCTAATGAGTCACTCCATCCAATGTCAAGGCATGGATCAGCGATAGCAGGGAGGAAATGTGTGGTGCATGCCAAGATCAAGGGAAATAATAGAGAACCCAGAAACAGTCATACACAAATTTGGCATTTGGAAAATATGCAAAATTCTATAAGAGGAGAGACAGAGAGAAAGACAGACAGACAGACAGACAGATGTAAATGTAAATGTAACACTGCACACAAAATGTAACTCAAATTGGATTATGGGTTTGATTAAAAGTGTGAAACCAATTGAGGAATGGATAAAAAAGGTAGTATTTTTATATAGTGGAATACTACTTGGCTATAAAGAAGGATAAACTCGAGGCTTTTATAGGTAAATGGATGCAATTTGAGACCATATTCATAAATTAATTGGGCACCCATATGCAAACATCATATTTTCTCCCTAGTGAAAGAAATTGAAAGAATAAATAAGATCCAAAATGTACAATAGATATTGTGAAAGGGAAAGAAACTGCTCAAGTGGAAAGAACAACTGGGATGGGGGAAAGGAGAAAAGAAAGGGAAAAGAAAAGAAAAAGATATCTATATATACACACACAAGATATTTAAGATAATTATACTACTAATTTCTATCAGTTCATTGAAAAGAATGGTTTGTGCTTATATTGTTTGCTCACTTTTTCATGCCTAACGCTTGTAATCTGAGCAGCCACTTTGAAGATAGCAGTGTGCAGTCTATTAGCCATTGCTAATCTCCTGTTAGTGTGTTTTGAAATCTGTATTATTGTTTTTATCATTTTTTCTCTTTAAAATAAAAAGGTATGAAACCATGAAAAATCTAGAATATAATTTAGTAGAAAATCTCTGGGACCTAAAGTTAGTCCAAAACTTTTTGAACTGAACAATAAAACCAAAATCCACAGTGATAAAATTTGATGAATTAGCGATCAAATGTGGAGGCACAAGCCCTTGCTACCTCTACTGCTAGAGGATGAGGCAGTAGTATCTCAAGCTCTAGCCTATCCCAGGAAATGTAGTGACACACTGCTTCAAATTTAAAAATAAAAGGCATTTGAATGTAGCTCAGTGCAAAGGCCCTGGGTACAACCTCCTGTACTACCAAAAAATAATGATTTAAATGCACTTCATCACAAATGGAAATGTTTTTCTACAAAAGTCAATGTAAATAAGACAGAAAAACTGCCAACTGAAAGCAAATAAAATACATATTTTAATTCTCAAAAATGGCAGTGTACAAGTAACTAGAAAACTGGCAAAAGACCTGGACAGAAGATTCAGAGGACAGAAAACACAGATGGAAAGTAAGCAGATGAAATATGACCAAGAGAGTACTCTACCTAATAAATACATGTTAAAACAATAATGGAAGGCCCCCACAACATATTAGAATAGCTAAACTAATAAATACCAACCACTAAATGGAATAGGAGATGGAAAGAAATCAGGCCTGTCACACATTGCTGCTAAGAGTGTTGAGTCCCTGGTTTTGATACTGTGCTGCTGCTGGGCAAAACACTAGCACAGAGTGAAGCTGGGTCAAAGGGGCTTGGGACATTTCTATTTCTGCAACTCCCTGTGCATCCACAATCATTTAAAAACAAAATTATTTTTAAAATATCTGTATAATTGAGTTACCATATTTAAATAAAATATTACATATAAACATTCATATTATACTGAAATATCCACATATTTTTCTTTTAAAATTGATTTAAATATAGAGTTAGGTAAGTTGAGTATAAAGGATGCAAAGATAACATATAGATATTAATCATGAGAAAACTGGTGAAACTATATTAAAATGATTAAAAAGTAGACCCTAAAAATAAAAACATTACAATATAGGATGAAATTACATAAGGGCAGAAAGATAAATCTGTAGAGAGAACAATAAAAATACAAATAATGAGAATGCATCACAATTCTTAAAGTCACACTTATAGAATGAGGGAGAAATAGAGAAAACCACAGTTTTTCGATGGGGTGTTTTAACAGCTATGACTTACTGGTCAGCCAAGTAAATTATATATCTTTCCCTACAAGAAATATTCACAATGCTACAAATTATTTGTGACAGAAAACTACATCCAGCAAAAACTAAGTGCACGTTCAACCGAGTGGACTTGGTCAGACCCAAACTTAGATGAGTAGAAAACTTGCAGCGCTAATTTACATTCTTTCTCCTACATTCACATATTTATGACCACAATGTACTGCCGGAGTTTCCCTGCTTGATAGCTTGGACAGAAAGGTCATCATCTTAAAGCCAAATAGAATCATCTCTTTAAGAATGAAACTAAAATTTTTGCAACTGAAACAAAACTCTCATGGTTTACAAGATTCTCTTTGCATTGACCTTTATGAGAACATAAATTCACCACCTAGTCTTACTCCTATATTCTTTGCTCTATATGCTTCCAGGGCCCCTGGCCTTCCAGCAGATCCTATAAAAGTAAAATTCATTCCTACCTCAGTGGATTTGCATGTGTCCTGCTACTACCTGAAATACTTTCCACTCCTCTTGACTACCTGACAAGCTCCCACTAGTCCTTCAGATCTTCTTCGAAGCATAGCTTTGGAAGGGAACTTTTCCAGCTTAGCTTGTTGGTTGCAGAGACACAGTACATACCTGACACCCACAATTTAAAGGAGGAAATAAATAATTTGGTTCATTGCTTCTGAGGATCCAGTCCAAGGGGGGTTGGATCCAAGGCAGGAACATCAGAGTGGAAGGGTGAAGCAGAGCAAAAGCACTTGGTTTATGGAAGCTGGGAAACAGAGCAGGGAAGCTGTCAGATCAGATGGGTCCAGGACCCAGACACACTTAAGGCCACGCCTCCACGATCCATGCAGACACACCCAGGAACATGCTCAGCCGGTTCCCTCAGCAACTCCCAAGCCAGTCAAGTTCAGACAGTGACCCCCGCACCACAATGCTTGATCATCTTTCATCCTTTCTATTTAAATTTCCAGCATCTGCGTAAATTACATCTCTTCTGTATAAAAGCTCATCTTTCATGAAGGTTTCCTTCCACATTTCCTTTAAAATCTACAGTAACCCATTTGCTACAGCATTTATTAGCATAATTTCAACTTTCATTGCTAAAGTGGAAGATTGAGACTGTTTCTCCCGTAACATTTCACCCCCAATATCTAGGATATGTTCAATACAATAATTATCCTTAATTTAATATTCACCATGTGTCGTGTAGGGCGCAAAGTCCTTCTGTATTTTATCTTATGTAATCTGCACAACCTATGACTGGTGATTTCTACAACTCTGAGGGTTATGTCCCTGAAGCAGACAGCAAAAAAACTTTTAAAGTGATGAAATGCTGAGAATATGTTTTTCAAAGCAAGAGTCGATATGCATCAGTGTAAAACTGATTCCATTTCTGAGCACTATGTTGAGAATCATTCAATGTAGTTGTTGGGTAAAGAATAGAAAAAAAATTGGAAAGTGGATTATATGATTTCTACATAAATGAAGGGAAGGAGGCACAAAAAGATACTTCTGAGAAGCAGGGCCCAGCAGGAGGAGGTCGCCAGTTCTCAGACTGTGAGGCCAGAGCGCCAGGTGCAGGCAGCTTCCTTGTAATGTGGGGACTCATCTCACAGCATCTTTGTAATCTGTGATTCCACCATGGCCCCGGGAGGATGATTTATTCACAGGCAGTGAATGTACCAACCAAATGTAATCTTTTAAATAAAAAGTTCTCAGACATGTGAGGAAAGAATGACTTTATAAATTCACACTGTCATCAAGAAAGCCCTAGACTCTATGAGGCTTCAGATATGACCCAGAAATGAGAGGGGAGGACAGTCACCAGCAAACTCAGTGCTCTCATCCCCTCGACATCAACCTGATTTTTCATTCACCTCCAAATTTTTAATCTTTCTAGTCCCAATTTCCTACTCACCTATTTTTAACCATTAGATACCTCATAATTTTTCACGTTCACAAAGTGTTGGTTGTCTGACATTGGTGTCCTAGGCCTCATTAAGAAAACATTGGCATATTTTCTTGAGACCACAGGTAAATGGAATTTAACTCACCTGGTGTTGAACCAACATTGAGCCAGACCCTTGGGTTATAGGGGGAAAAAGCCACATATAATTTTTATATAGTTTTTGCATCAGTCTCAGGGACAGAAAGACACCTGTTGACAGAAATCTTTGTATCTCATGTAACAAGATATTTAAGATTGAGCAGCTACTTGCTGTTTGAAGTTCAGAAAGTTTCCTTTTATGCTGTCTCTGGTGATAGGGAAGATGTTAAAAGAATTTCTGTTGGCTCCTGGCACATGGCCATGTCAGAGGACAGGCCTATGTAAGCCCTTCCCTGATATAAGGGCTCCATTAAGGGCAGAGCAGGCTCCCTATAACACTGAGCGAGCTGAGTCTGTGACCTGCAGACAGAAGCATCAGAGCAACCATGCATGGACACTGGTTTCTCCGGGGACTTGCTTCTTTCCTCTTCCCTGTCTTAGCAGGTGCTCAAGGTAAGCAATGATTCACTTCTTAGCAACAGCAGAGCTACTGGATTAGCTCCCAGGCTGTAGGGAACGATTTTGGAATAATTAAGAAAATGCTTCATTGTTCATCATTTGATTCAAATATTTTTTGTCACTTGTATGAGTGCTAAAATTTCATTTTATTATTGAAGTATAACATTTATTTAACCCCATTTGTTATATATTTATATTTTCAATTACAATGCTGTGATTAAAAAATTTTTAAGAAGGTTACACTGCCATAATAGAAAAGCCATTATTATTTTCTCAGGTATAGTTATTTAGAAGACCTCTTATAACATTGTCTGATTATCCATCAGAATAGTTTTCAATAATTTTCTCAATAATATTAATTGATATTATTTTTATAACATTGCACAATTGTGTTGTGTTTAGTCCACATTGACACTATACTTAGAAGTTCTTTTTTCACTTCAGTCCTAAGATATCTGCTATCTTAATTTTTAATTTTTCTAGAGTTTTCATCATCTTACTTATTCATGGAACCTCTTCATACACTAACACCACATATTTTTGTATTTTCCCCAATTTTTTTCATGTTAGTTTTCTTGTGGTCATGTAGGGGGAAAAGTGTTTTATCTCATAAATCCATGATGTTTTACATTTTAGGACTTCTGCTTTTAACGCCATTCTTTAAATGCTATTCTTCATCCTGAAATTTTTCTTAAGGATATTTTATTGCTGTAAATATTTTTTACACTTTTACTAAATAACATCTAAACTTCATTTTAACCCTCATCTCAAGTAAAAGAAAACTGAAACATAGTTTAGTGTACCTGAATTTTTTTAAGGCATGCCAGGTACTCATTTGCACCAGTGGGAATTACATACTATATATGGGATGCCTTAGTTTCATTACAAAGGAAAAATACACAGGTATAACACGTACTTTACTAGGCTGTGATTCTATAAGAAGAGACACATTTGATCACATAATAACCAAGCTAAAAGATGCCAGGCAACACTGCGGTCCTAATCACAGTAATGAGCAAGGCTCTTCCCAGATATGCATCACCACATCTACTCACATGGCGCCCATCACTCTCCTCTTTCTCCTTTGATTGTGTTCATTCACTATTCGTTCATTGGTTTCTGGAGACTGGATATCCCTGTATTGCCCAGACTAATCTCAAACTCTTGAGCTCAAGCCATCCTCCCGCTTCACTTCCTCCTGTGAGTGCGGGAACCATAGGCACTCACAATACCCTGGGGTTTAATTATCTTTTGTATGAAGCCAATGCCTTCACCCAGGGCTAGGTCCCATTCCACGCAGTCCACTCATGATGTGCCTCCCTTTCTGTCCCTCATATCCGTGTCACCGACACCCCTTCAATTTTTTCTTTCTACTCTTTACCAAACTACAAATATGTCTACTCTCTTTACCTTAAAACAATTGAGTATACTTCTCTGAACTCACGACCTTAACAATTACCACTCCTTTTCTTGTTTCCTCTTCACAGCAAACCTTCTCACAAAAGCTGCCTACATCCATTGTATCTCTTTTCTTCTAACTACTGATTTTCAAGTGGAGCGAGAGCGGGCTTTCCTGCCTCTCATCTCCTGAAACTTCTCTTTACAGATCCCAGCAATAATCCCCACACTGGTAATTTAAGTGATCATTTCTCAAGTATCATTTTCATTTTATTTGGCTTTGCTTGGGAGATGGCATAGTTAATTGTTACTTCTTTTTCTACTTTTATTCACTTGTAAGGTGCCACCTTTTTAAAATTCATTCTACTTCCATCACAGCTGCTATTGATTGCTAAGTCAATCTCACCTCCCATAAAAACTTCATTTGTGGTTCCCTATGTATGATAAGTCCAGACAGTCTTGACTTCAATTTTCCTACCACATCTTTGTTGATCACAAGTTACCTCATTGTTCTAAATCTCTCTGTGACAGCATCAACTCACAAATTTATATCTCTACCCTAGATATCTCCCCACAAATCTAAACTTGCCTATCCCCTGTCTGGTGGAGGATTCCGCATGAATTTTGGATAGACGTCACAAATTAATGTGTCCAAACCTGCATTCAGGATTCCCTTTCTCCTCCCTAAAAAATATTTGCTTCATCCATGGGTCAAACCAAAATCATGGAGTCATCCCTGACTTGTTTTCTCTCACGTTCCACAAACTCTGTCAGGGAAATCATGTCATCTCTACCTACAAAATATATCCAGAATTTGACATATGTTTCTATTTCACTAATCTCTTAAGAGACTACCTTTGGATATTACGATGGCCTATATTCTACAATTTTACTTAGGATAAATTTTCTCTATTATCCTACCATCCACTTTTTAAAAAAATTACTCCTTTTTCCGCCAACTCTGATTGAATTAATTCATAGGGGTTTTTAGTTTATTACTGTATAAGTATTTTAAACCAGAATTTTCTCTTTATGTACTGCCTAATCTGCATTTTACATATTTAGTAAAAGCAGAATTTCATTTTAATATAAACCATTCATATGTTACAGTTTGTCTTTTGATTCAAAAATTTGGCAAAAAGTTTTCATTTTTACTTCCAAAGATATAGAAAAATTTTCATTTCTCTTATGGATTATTTTTAATATGATTTCCTTATGGTCACAATATGTGATCTACACTGGGTCAAATTTTTAACATATGGTTGATCTTTGACAATAATTTTCATACATCTTCAAACTATTTTGGGGAAGGAGGAATAGGGATTGAGCCCATACTTTGCAGATGGTCTATCACTCACCCATAACACCCATATTCCTTGAAGTAAGGAGTATGAATTGTATGCATTTGCCAAGTATACTTTCTTTAAAATATGGACACATTATAGAATGGCTAAACTGAACCACTTAAAATATGGATTCCCTCATGTACTTACCATTTCTGTTGTATTTTCATGTATCTTGGAAAAAAAGATATGCACTCTTTATTTTGCATGTAGAAGTAATAGCATGTTAAGCCTGTTTCAAGCCTTTTAAATTTGCTAGTATTTTTTTCTGGTTGACCTATTATTTCTTGTGATGACCATGATCTTCCTGAGTTTATTCATCATTGAATTACGTATTTGAGACTTGGAATTATAGTTGTACAGGTTTTAATTATCATACTTTTCTAAAGAATTGAAATATTTTATTATGGTTTCATTGTCTAACTCCTAATAATCCTAAAAGTCTAATATATGTTCTGTTACTGTGAATATCTTGGTTTTATTTGTCTACTTTTACCCCATACAATGTGTCTTCACTTTATTATTTACACAGTTCCTATGTTCTAATCTTCTGAATATTTCTCTTACAAAGAATATTTGACTATCTTTCTTAAAATACCTAGCCTGATAGCCTCTATTTTCCAACATTAAATATAATAGATTTATTTAAATTATTAAATATTCAATTTTAATTTTTTGCATTAGTTAGAAATACATGCTATGTTTTCAAATATAACTTCTTCCAATTTCTCTCTCTCTCTCTCTCTCTCTCTCTCTCTCTCTCTCCCTCTCTCTTATTCTCTTCCTACTTCCTTTCTGCCTACCTTAATTTGAATTACACATTGGTTATATGGGTTGTCATTATATTTTCCAAAATTCTTAACTTTCTTTTCAATTTTCTTGACTTTGCTTTGCATAAATGGTAATATTTTAAATTTTTCCCCGTTCTGCTACTCTTTTTATCTGTAGTGGTATGAGGTGTACTTCATTCACTGAATGTTTTCACAACATTCTTCATAATTAAAAGTTCTTTTGTTTCTTGTCCAAATATGTCTGATCATTTTGAACTCTTTTATAATTTGCACATCTACTTTATTTTATTCTCTACTTTAAAAATATTTAATGTATAGCTATATATTTTTATATCCCAAACCTCTCATTTGAGGCTCTAAATATATATTGTCAGCTGTTGACTTATGCATTCATTCATTAATATAATCATCAAATATTTCTTAATTTTTAAGTGTCAGAAAAACTTCAGAGGCACACGTAGTATATCAGGGAATTAATCTAAAGCAAAGTCTCTTCTTTGTGGCACTGATCATGTTAGAATCTGTATGGAATTTGAAAGGAAAAAAGAAGAGAAGAGATAATGAGGTGGCCACATGGGCAATTTTCACACACTGTAGGAAGAAAACCTTTCTCTGATGGTGTCTTGTCTCTTCATGAGCTATAATTTGTTGCTCATGAAGCTCTACATTAGGAATGCTATCCCTTAAGAGAAGCCATGGTTCTGGTACTGCCAGTGGGCACGTTAGTCTCCAGATCACGTTTGACATTTTGCATGACGCTGATTTAAGGGGTCTCCATGACAACTCCCAAACTGCTCCTCAGTACTAGTCCAGTGCATCACATCCTTGGAAAGCTCCTGTCAGAACTTATCCCAAAACTGCCTGGTTTTTCTTGCTGCCTCGTATCTCATGTATCAGACATGCAGCGTGGTCTCATGACTTATTTCTGCTGTTCTTGGAGTATTTCTTCTGAATACTACAGGGTCCCCAGAGTTCCTAGTGTAATGTCTTACTTGACACATTACTTTTCCACTGCACTCTAATTCTCACCCATGTAACAACAGAAAAATACCTCATAAAGAATACCAAACCCTAGTGAAAAAATAACCAGTCAACCAAACAATGATAACCTTATCAACAGAGTAATTAGGAAAATACTTGCCACTTTGGAACACTATATAAAACCAGCAAATCTACTGTGCAGTAGCCAAACAAGAAAGTATACATATTTAAAGAGGTACAATGAATGTCATGACTAAAGTTGTTTTGGGATATAAAACTAAATGTATATATGTAACAAACACAAAATATTGTAAAGTTTCCATATTTATTCATATGTGCAAATGCACATTTTATATAAATCATAACTTTCATTTTATTCTCTTTATTATCATTCAAATATTACCAACTAAACATGTTATAAATATTCTATTGTACTTTGAGTTCTGACAATTTCTCCTCCCATATCCAAAGTTGATAATTTTATATTTAGATAATTTTCTGTCAATAAAGAATCATAAAACTTATATTAATAAGATAGTTTGGCATAATTTTGATGTTGACTTTTAAAATCTGATTGTGATCTGAAATTTTAATTAAAAGTTTATATTAAAATATTAAATACAGAAAAGATACATAAACAACACATGAACTCATTGTGAAATCAAGAAACTGAGACACATATTATCATCAAGAGGATTGCCCCATGACTCTGTCAGAAAAATTTACCCAGTTCCCTGACTTCTAACACCATGTAATAGTCTGATGAGTTTTGATTTTTATGTTTCTGGAATCATGCTGTTTCATACCTAATTTCATTCCTTTAACATTACACATATAAAATTACCCGTATTATTGAAGGCTTTTACAATTCATTCATTCTGGTTATTCTATATGTGACAATATCAGCAGTTTCAGGTTGAAGATTTGCAAATAGTGCTACTATGAACATTCTCAAATATCTGAGGAATATAAGCACACAATTTTTTGTACATATAAAAAACTATATTTCTCTGTTATAAAACATAGAAAACATTTCCTATGTTTTCTAAACATAGCTTTAGAAAATATTGCCCAAGAGTAGACCAACAAATTTGTTTCCAGAATGAATGTCTGAAACTTCAAATTGTTATGTATCCTCATGATTACTTGACATTAGCATGCTTTTTATTTTACCCAATTTATTTTTTTAAATGAAACTACAAAAACATATTAACAAACAGACACCAATTAACATAAAAAATAGTACAATCACAACTGATCTATAGACAAGGTGACATGGTCTCAACAGTGGTTATTGCTTTATCCATTGATATCTTCGAAGTGTAAATATATGAACCCATATACAGACATGCAAAATTGGTCAGACCATTAATCCTCTCAACAACAGAAAAACACAAAAACCAAACGTCCAAAGACAGAAAACAAAACAGGCAAACAACAACAACAACAACAAAAAACCCACCAATAGTTGCTGTTTTGCATATTGCTATCTTCGAAGTGTGTGTTCAGGATAATATGTACAGACATACAATATTGATCAAATAACCCGTCATCAAATATTCCTTAGCATTAAGTGATATAATGCAATAGTAGAACCATGTGAGCCCTCCTGTATATATGTATATTCATATATATATACATACATTTCTGTTTCTTTCTTTTCTCTTTCCCTCGTCCCATCTGTCCTTGTTTTTGAACAGATTTCCTTCATTTCTCTTAGTTTATATTCCCACGCTCGCGTTCTTACGCCAGTGATACAATGCGTTGCCTGCATATGTATCGCTCATTTATTTCACTTATGAGTATGGACTCCAGTTTTGACCACTTGCCTACAAAGTTCTCAAAACTGTCTTTCTTTATAGCTGAATAATATTCCACTATATAAAAATGCCACAATTTTTTAATCCAGTCTTCTGTGGATGGACACTTGGGTTGCTTCCACATTTTAGCTATTACAAATTGCGCTGCTATAAACATGGGTGCACATATATCAGAGTGATATGATGTTTTCAGATCTTCTGGGAAAATACCCAGAAGAGGAATAGCTGGTTTGAATGGAACCTCTAGACCTAGTTTCCTGAGAAATCTCCAAACGGCTCTCCACAGGGGTTGCACCAGTCTGCATTCCCACCAGCAGTGTAATAGAGTCCCTACTTCTCCACAGCCTCGCCAGCATCTGTTATTAGATGACTTTTTCATACTGGCCAGTCTTACTGGGGTGAGATGAAATCTCGATGTTGTTTTTATTTGCATTTCTCGAATGACTAAGGATGTGGAACATTTTCTCATATATTTATTTGCCATTT
>PVLD010032658.1:0-14400 GCA_004027595.1 Dinomys branickii
TCTTTTTACTTTGCTGGTGATTTCTTTAGATGTACAAAAACTTTTCAGTAGGATGAGGTCCCAATTATTGATTCTTTGAAGTGTTTCCCTTACAGCTTCCTTCTTGTTCATGAACTCTCTGCCTACTCCTATGTCTTCAAGATTTTTACCTACTTTCTCTTCCAATAGGTTTAGAGTTTCTGTTTTAATGTTGAGGTCTATGATCCATTTTGACCTGAGTTTGGTGCATGGTGATAGACTTGGGTCTATTTTCAGTTTTCTGCAAGAAGCAAGCGAGTTTTTCCAGCACCATTTATTAAACAGGCCATCTTTTTTCCAGTGAGTTTGGTTGACCCCTTTGTCAAATATTAGGTAGCTGAGTGGGTTTTTTGTTATGGTTTCATCTTCCAGTCTGTTCCATTGATCCTCAGGTCTGTTTTCTAGCCAGTACCAGGTTGATTTTATTACAGTAGCTTTTTAGTATAATTTCAGGTCAGGGATTGTGATTCCACCTGACTTGTCCTTATTGCCCAGGATTTCTTTTGCTATTCTGGGTCTCTTCTGGTTCCAGATGAATTTGAGGCATATTTTCTCTAGATCTGTGAGGTATGCTAATGGTAGTTTAATGGGAGTTGCATTGAATCTATACAACGGTTTTGGTAATATGGCCATTTTCACAATGTTAGTTCTTCCTAACCATGAGCAGGGTATGTTTTTCCATTTATTGAAATCCTCTTCGATCTCTTTTTTCAGAGTACTGCAGTTTCACTCAAGAAATCTTTCACATTCTTTGTTAGATTGATTCCTAAGTATTTCAATTTCTTGGTTGCTATTGTAAAAGGTATGGTTTCCTCAATTTCTCTCTCAGTCTGTTTGTTGCTCGTATACAGGAATGCTATTGATTTTTGGGTGTTGACTTTGTATCCAGCTACGCTGCTGAATTTGTCAATTAATTCTAGGAGGTTTCTTGTGGAGTTTTTGGGGTCCTCCATGTATAGTATCATGTCATCTGCAAATAGTGAGAGTTTGACTTCTTCCTTTCCTATCCTTATTCCTTTTATTTCTCTCTCTTGTCTAATTGCTCTGGCTAATGCTTCCAGAACTAGTTGAATAGGAGTGGTGACAATGGACATCCTTGTCTTGTTCCTGACTTTAAAGTGAAAGTTTTCAGTTTTTGTCCACTTAGTATGATGTTGGCTGTTGGTTTGTCATAGATGGCTTTGATTAGATTGAGGTAGAGGCCATCTATTCCTATTTTTTCTAAGGTTTTTAACATGAATGCATGTTGGACTTTATCGAGAAAGCCTTTTCTGCATCTACTGAGAAGATCATGTGGTTTTTGTCTTTGGCTGTATTAATATGATGTATTACATTAATTGATTTGCGAATATTGAACCATCCCTGCATTCCTGGAATGAATCCTACCTGGTCGTGGTGTATAATTTTCCTTATGATTCGCTGTATTTTATTTGCTAGTATTTTGTTGAGTATCTTTGCATCTATGTTCATTAGAGAGATTGGCCTATAGTTTCTCTTTCTTGGTTGGGTCCTTCTCTGGTTTTGGTATCAGTATAATACTTGCCTCCTGAAATGTGTTAGGGAGAGTTGCTTCCTTTTCGATTTCATTGAAGAGTTTGAGGAGTGTTGGCATTAAATCTTCTCTGAATGTTTTATAGAATTCTGCTGTGAATCCATCAGGGCCTGGGCTTTTTTTTGTTGGTAAGTTTTTAAGGACGTTTTCAATCTCATTAATTGATATTGGGTTGTTCAGGATTTTTGAATCTTCCTGATTCAATTTTGGTAATTTGTACCTTTCTAGGAATCTGTCCATTTCTTCTGAATTTTCTATCCTATGAGAGTAAAGATTTTAAAAGTAGGTATTAATGATCTTTTTGATTTCTGTGGGATCTGTAGTGATTTCATCCTTTTCATTCCTTATTGCATGAATTTGAGTTCTTTCCTTTCTTCTTTTGATAAGGTTGGCTAGGGCTTTATCAATTTTATTTATTCTTTCGAAGAACCAACTCTTTGATTCACTTATTTTTTGTAGAGTTGTCTTCATCTCAATTGCATTAATTTCTGCCCTGAGTTTTATAATCTCCTCCCTTCCTTGGGCTTTTGGTTTGGCTTGTTGCTCTTTTTCTAAGAGTTTGAGGTGTAGCATTGGGCTATTTATTTGCTCTCTTTCTGTTTTCTTTGTATATGAGTTCATTGCTATAAATTCCCCTCTGAGTACTGCTTTCATTGCATCCCACAGATTCCGGTAGGTTGTACTTGCATTTTCATTTATTTGTAGGTATTTTTTAATTTCTTCTTTAACTTCTTCTGTGACCCATTGGTTGTTTAGGAGGCTGTTGTCTAATTTCCAAGCATTTATGCGGTTTTTGGAGTTCTCTTTGACATTAATTTCCAATTTCATTGCACTGTGGTCAGATAATATGCATGGGATAACTTCAATTCTTTTGCATTTATGTAGATATGCTTTATGTGCTAGAATGTTGTCAATTTTAGAGAAAGACCCATGTGCAGCTGAGAAAAATGTGGATTCTGATGTTGTGGGGTGGAACACTCTGTATACATCTACTAAGCCCATTTGTTCTCACTTTTGATTCAGGTCTGTTATTTCTTTGCTGAGTTTCTGTCCAGTTGACCTCTTTGCGTCAGAGGGGTGTTTAGGTCCCCTATTACAATAGTGTTATTAGTTATTTGATTTTTGACGTCTGTTAAGATTTGACTTGTAAAGTTAGGTGTTCCATTGTTTGGTGCATAAATGTTTAGGATTGTTTCCTCTTCCTCTTGCAGCTTTCACTGTGCTAGTATGTAATGGTCTTCTTTATCTCTTTTGATTGTTTTTGGTTTGAAGTTTACATTGTCTGCAAACATAATAGCTATCCCTGCTTTTTTCTGGGGACCTGTTGCATGGAGAATTGTTTTCCATCCTTTAACTTTCAGCCTATGGATTTCCTTTTGAGTAAAATGTGTTTCCTGTATACAGCATATTGTTGGATTGCGTTCCTTAATCCACTCTGCCAATCTTTTCCTTTTGACTGGTGAATTGAGGCCATTTACATTAATGGTTATATGTTGTCTTATTCTAGTCATGTTATTTACTTGTTGTTGTTTTCCTTCTTTTGCTGTTTACTTACTTGTTCTGTTTGAGGGTTTATTTCTATTGTTGTTCTTGGGATTGTGGTCACTTTTTTCTCTGTCTAGAATATCTTCTAGTGCTTTTTCCAATGCTGGTTTGGCACTCATGAAGTTCTTCAATTGTTCTTTGTCGTGGAAATATTTCATTTCTCCATTGAATTTGAAGAATAGTTTTGCAGGATACATCAGTCTGGGTTGGAAGTTGTTTTGTCTCAGAATCTTTAATACCTCACTCCAAGCTCTTCCTGATTTCATGGTTTCTGTTGAGAAGTCTGCTGTGATTCTGATGGGCTTTCCTTTATAGGTGACCTGTTTCTTCTCTCTAGCAGCTTTTAATATTGTGTTCTTTTGCTGGATGTCTGGGATCTTGACTATTACATGTCTGTGTGTGGTTTTCTTTGGGTTATGGCTCGTTGGGGTTCTATATGCCTCGATTAAGTGTACTTCAGTATCTTTTACCATGTTTCGGAAATTTTCTGCTATTATTTCAGCAAACATTCTTTTTATAACATTTGTGTTGTCTCCTGCTGTTTCACTAACTCCTATAACTCGAATATTATTTCTTTTTGCCTCATCTTGCAGCTGTTGGATTGATTTTTCTTGGATCCTTGATGACTTTATGAGATCCTTCCTTTCACGCTCATTAGCTGCCATGCTGTCTTCAAGATCTGAAATTCTATCTTCAGCTTCGCTTAAGCAGTTTTGCCAGCTTTCAATGGAAGTTTTCAATTCCTGGCAATCTCTTTGGATCTGTTTCATTCGTGGTAATTCATTCCTGAATTGCTCTTGTAACATTTCCATTTGTTTCCTCTTTTCTTCTATTCTTTTATCTATTTCTTCTCTGTGTGTGTGTAACATTTCTTCCATTATGGTTTTCAGTTCTCTTTTTGTCTGAGAGATTATTTCTACTTTAGTCTCTTTTGTGGTCTGATGGAGTTGTTTCTTTACATCGGATGTGATTGTTTCCGAGATTGCAGGTATGTGACTAATTTCTGCTTTAATCTGTTCTATGGCCTGATGGAGTTGTTTCGTTACTTCGGACGTAACTGTTTCATAAATTGCAGGTATGTGGCTTATTTCTGCTTCAATCTTTTCTATGGCCTGATGGAGATGTTTCTTTATTTCGAATGCAATCATTTCAGAACTTGCAGGTATGTGGCTTCCTGGTTCCCCTATATCCTCATATCCAGGACTTGTCCTGGGTGGGGTTGAGTTCTGAGACTGTGTTTTGTTCTTCCCATTTTTGGATATCAGATTCAAACTATTGAGCTATAAATTACCCAGGCAGTTCACCAGGCAAAGGTCCCTTGCAAAGGCTGCTCCAATGGCTCCTTCTCTTCGGGGGAATGTCCCTTAATCTTTCTGCTAAGAGTTCTGCTCAAAAGGCTGCTCAGATGCTGCTTTGTGGGCTGAGCTACTCCCTACCCAGAGACCTGGCCGGGGCATGTAAACAGCTCCCCCGCCTGCCCAGGGGTCCCTGCAGGCATGGGGACCGAGCTCCTCCCCCACTCAGCAATCCGGTCGGTCGTGTCGTGCAATCAGCTCGCCCGTCCCGGAATCCGTACCGGCAGGAAGGTCCCAAAGTGCTAATATTTCGTGCTTTGCCCGCTATCCGCCGCTCCCCGGCACTTCTCTGCCTCCTCGGCGCTCTCACAGGGGTTGCTGATTGCAGCCCCCGCAGTGCCTGCAGGCTGCAGGCCGAGGAGGGCACCGGCAGCGGGGACAGGGACCGGAGCGGGACCCCAGTCTGCAGGCCGTATTAGCGCAGCCTGCCCGAGGAGCACGGGCTCCCAGTCAGCCCCTCGCTGCAGCTGCCAAAAAGCCAATTTCTGGCCGCAGCTGCCGGCGAGCCACACAGGGTGGGGAGGCGGGAGGGTCTGTCCCGCCATGGGTGTCCTCGGGGTGCGCAGACCCAGCCGAGCTGCTGCCCGCGCACCATGCCAAGTGCCTCAGGTGCCCAGCGCTACGGGCCCACCCGCACCTCACCGCTGCAAGTTGGGCCGTCCCGCCACGGCCCGGGCAGCGCAGAGTAACACGTTCGGTTTGAACTTCGCCGCCACGGACCCATGCATTCTCCCATTTAATCCTCACAGTTCTGTTGTGGTTCGAATTCGCATGTGGTTGGTGAAGCCTATAGAAATTAGGGAGCTTGTCTGAGCCACAGCCAGCAGACCAGAGTTAAGGGTCACAGCCCACTCTAACTGAAGCACGCGCTCTATACTGGATCCTATAACGCCTCAGTTACGGTCAGTTTTAAAAAACAACACAAAAAACTATCAGCATTTTAAAGTAGTTAAAATAAAAATGTATATATGGAATGATAGCATTTTAAGCAAAAATCCAGGATATCAAGAAATTTGAACTTTGATTTCTAACTGTACCATGCCCAATAAGAAAAATTCCACAAAAATCACAAAAGGATATGCATTAATTTTCTACACAGCTTATCCAATGTTAAGAGAAAAGAAGGTAAATTGGCTCCATCTAGAGACCAGAATCACCTAGATTAAATCTAGATTTTAACACAAGCAACTTGTCAGGGTCAAAAAAGGAATTTTAGCAAACTACTATTTTCAGGATGAAGTTAAAAAAACAAATAGAAGAACTGGCTTTTATACCTAACTTTACAGAAAGCTTGTATAAATTCTCTCGGCCTCCATTTCCTAACCTAGAAATAAAAGAGTTGATGTAATTCATAGCGTTACTTCATCACTTAACATTTTATCATTCATAGAAGAGTGTTCACAAATTTATAAAAGAGAAAAGCTCATTTTTTTATAATTTCTAAATTCAGTGATAGCTAACTTCATTGCTAGCCCACCTGTTAAATAACATCCCATTAAGAACATCTTATTCTTAGTGCAAATTATTCTGTTCTTCAGAGTAATCACAAATCTTATTAAAAATATAACACTCTGCCAATTTAAAATGTTTCTACAGAAAAACATACAACTTTGGATGTAGCACCCATCATCTATTATCGGACAAAGAGCACAATCTTGCCTATTTAGTTAAATAAGCCCATTCAAATGCCTTATTTTTAGAGACCACTGCTGACCTCCAAAAAACCTGCAGAGAAAAACATCACCCTGTTACTGGTGATGCATCTGCTAAACTAGCAAAGGTCTCACCTCAGATTATCTCCTGCACATGGCTTCACTAACTACAATAACCAAGTTACTCTGCTTTCTGACACAACTCAAATTTACGCACATGCCAGTTAAGAGACAGGCATATATATAGAAAGCCAGTCTGCAATCAAACTGAGTAGTTCCTGCCATGCTAGGAGTGGCAGGCTGGAGCCCACAGTCCCTTGAACAGTATATCTAACATTTGGTGAAATCTCGATCAGGGATGTGTAACATTTTCCTATCAACAGTCCTAAAATCAGGTGGCCTACAGGGCTGTGCAGCTGACATGAGATGACTAAAGTAGGTTTGCTGTGAGAAGACAGAAACTAGCAAATGATTCTTTTCTCCATGTCAGGAATACATCACTCTGCGGGGAGACCGGGGCCACTTCAAGCCTTGTCTGAACAGCCACTATTAAACTCCAGCCAAATGACGCAATCTGGGAAGACAGTTTGTATTGCCAGATTTTCCAAATTTTAAGGAAAGTCTGAAATTCATATTTTCATGTGTTATTTTTTTTTTATTTGTTAAAAATGAAATAACACAAAATTTACCACCTTCACCATTTCAAATGCACATTTTAACACAAGTATACACATTGTTGCACAAAGGCTCTTCAGTAATTTTTCTCTTGAAAACTAAAACTTTATACCCATTAAATAACAATTACCATTTACCCCTCCTAACCATTGCTCTAACTTTCTATTTCTATGAATTTGACTGCTTTAGACATATTCATTTTTGCTTGTTTTTTCTTGTAATGCAGGACCCAGGGCCTTCCACAAGCTAAGCACACACTTACACTGTTACATCCTGATCAAAGCCATCTGGATTTGTTTTAATGTTGCCAACTAAAAAATCTGTAACATTCTGGGTGACCACTCACTTATACCGCCCTATGACATTTGTGATTACCTAAAGGGTTTCTAAGTTTCGAGAATGGAAAAGCCAGCTGGGTGGAAGAAAGGTGTGACACTAACACCAAAGTCAAGGGCAAACTGTCCAGCTCTGATGTGCATTTCTTCTCCTGACTTGTACTTTGAAGAAAAGACTAAATCTGTAAGATATACTTTACAGCAATTCTTACCATCCCTGCTTGATGCAAGAACCACATGAGGTAGTCTTCCTGAATGTCCACCAGACTAGAGATCTCAGGAATGTAAAATGTATCATATTCCACATGCTTCACTTTAATATTTACCTGATAAAAGGCAAAAGGCAGATAACTAAACATAGAGAATGGAAAATGGCTTCTCAGAGAACATCTCAGTAGGACGTTTACCCCCTACCATCCAGTCAGCCCTCTCTCCACTGGTGCCTCCTATGCTCACCTTGTACAACTTCTCCAGGAGCTTGAGAGCTGCTGTAACATAATTGTTAAACAGTACAGGAATTAAGAATGTCTTTCTTCCCCTCAGTAGATAAAGGACTGCACCTTTATAGAGGTTTACCAGCTTCATGAAATATTTGGGGCATACTTGAGACCACCAGTTATCTTAAGAAAGAAAGAAAAGATGTATTTCAACATATCATCTTAAACAAGTATGTATGCTTCTGCCTGCTAACTAAAAACTTCTAAGGCCAAAAGATAAACATTAGTCTAAAACACAACTTCCCCAAAGTGACTTTAAAAAGAATCCATTAAAACATCTCTGTATAAATTTCTGCAGCAGTTACACAAGAATCGCTGGGCATGTTTTGTTTTTTTTACTTGGGTAAAAGCACCTGAATTTTTTCAAATTCATTTGGAAGGCTAATCTAAAAGTTAATTCCAAGGCTGCATGAGGACAAGATACACGTATTTGGGGAATGAGGGATGTCCACTGGATTGCTCCAAACAGTGCTCACGTGTCCTAGTTACTCTAGCACTGTTCTTAACCATGCCTTACATTCTGCACCAAGCACGAGAAAGATGATAGGTCCTACAAGTGGCCCCAACATGGAAACCATTTCTTTCCTTTCAGAGGCATAATTACTTGAAAGACTACTACTTTTATTTTTCTCCAATCCTTTCTCCCAATGAAACAAGATTATACCACTGATTTCTACTTTGTCAGAAATAAACTCAGCCATACTGAAACTGTTAACCTGTGAAATAATAAATAGGATACCTGAACTTTCCTTTGAGATATTTCATCAAAATAGCAGCAGGGAAGGATAAAATAAAAAAGAGAAAGACTGACACCTGATATATGTCTGCTGGATAACCTGTTGTATGCTCTTGGGGTATTCTTTTAAATTTTAATATTTGGAAGTTAAAAATAGGTCATTTCTGTGTGTTATCAGACCTAGAAAAATAAACTTTAAAACCCCAAAACTTAAAATCCGGTACTATTTTTTCAGACTGTCTTCTATCTTACAACTGTTAGAACACCTAACAACATGTGGCCCAAATGGCTTTTGAGCTTTAAAAAACTGATTACCGATGCATTACTAATGCTTTTATTATTATTTCTGCTTTTGTGCTTTGTGCAAACTAGAAACACCAGAAATAGGTCTCCAATCAAGGAAGACCATGCTCAAGTAACAGCTCAGTTCATCTGAGCACAGAAGTTACTGAGTTGCAGCCAACACCTAAAAGTAAAAATTACCGGGGGGGGGGGGTAAAAATAAAAGGCCAGGTGACAGACTTCTGCCCTTGACTGATAAAAACACCTTGGGTGCTACTCTGAAAGAGACACTCTCCAATTCACTGAGGAACAGAAGGTTCTTATCTCAGCAAAGTGTCCAGAGCCTGCAAAAATCAGTGTGGGCTCAACTGTCCTAAAAAAGAGAAAACAAACATTGGTAAGTCCCAACTAGGTAATTTTCTGCCTCTCCTTTCCTGGAGACCTCAGCTTCACTCAAGGCATTCAATTCACTCCCGCCCCCTAAGGAGATACTGATAAACGAGAGCCAGGTGGGCACTAACTTTTGAGGCATTATTAACTATGAGCACATGTGGAAGGGAGGAAAATCCACTGAGTGATCTAACTGTGATATTTCAAAATCAAGATTAATCTGGCATGAATTATTTCAAATAACCTAATAGTTCAATTTGCTCAAATTACAAATAGGATTAAGATAGTAACTAATAGCAATGTTTAAATGTTAACATTTTTATCAGCAACAAATAGATATAGGATCTGAATTCACTGAGAGCCAGGGGTTACACCAATGAAATAAGTAAGCACAAATTCACTTGAACAACTTTAGCACATTCACCTAATACTTTACTAGGGTTTGTATCCAGCCGCAGAATGGCCATGGCCAATGGGATAGTCAGGGTTATGTAATACTTGGAATCCTGGAGCAGGGGAAA
The DNA here is from genome assembly GCA_004027595.1 of Dinomys branickii. Classification (NCBI taxonomy): domain Eukaryota; kingdom Metazoa; phylum Chordata; class Mammalia; order Rodentia; family Dinomyidae; genus Dinomys; species Dinomys branickii. The sequence continues at coordinate 9,559 of PVLD010032658.1, forward strand.
CTCTGGTAGTATTAAATAGATCCTCATTGCTTCAACATCTGGTGGTGAACTTGACAACTGTGGAATCAGGCAACTTTCAAAGCTGTTTAAGATCTGTATGAAAGAAAAGAGTAATGAGAAATTCAAACCTGTCTAAGATCTGGTTAATCTATCTCTAAATTCATAAGCTATTTGATAGACTCAGTCTAATTCCTTCCTTATGCACTGATGAACTACTATGACCAAGGCAATGGTCAAGGCTGTCAGGACAGAACAGTAGAAGAAAACCTGAAAGACCAACCTTTACAGACCTTATATTCTTCAGAAAGATTAAACCAAAGAGAAAGCCAAGTAAGGCTAAATTCCCAAAACGAATTACTCAACATTGTACAAGACTTATCTTTTCACCTTTTTTCTCTTAAAAATTGAATTTTTCCTTTGTATCACAAACATATACTAGTAAAAATTAGGGTGTGGGGCAGAATTATACACTGTAGAAATGCATCTCCAAAACTGTACCTTGTACAGAACATACCTGTTCTAGAATCATGGAGTGCTGAGAGTTCATTAACTTCTCAAACAACACCCTCGTTGAGTTCAGGTCAATCCCTGGGATTTTGGGACTCGTTTTAAAATGTTCATCAATTCTAAACAAACAAAACCACATTGAAGAAAAGGAAAACAAAGCAAGTAGTAGGAGAGAAACTATGAATAAATGAAGTCTGTCTATGCTGATCAGTTTTAAATTTGACATGGCAAGCAAGACCTAAAAGCAGCTCTATGGAATAAAACTCCCAGGTATCCCTTTTTATAAGATGACTTTATTTTTCAACCTGTGTTACTTTTCAAAGATTTTTAATTTTAAATTCTTGACATTTACAAGTCAGTGTTACTTCCCTGATTTACTTTTGTGGATCTGTGTTTGTTTCACTTTTCTCTGTAACTGTACTCTTATGCTGTGATGTAATACAGACACTACGGCTAGGTGGGAAAAGAATCACCTGTGCTAACTGGCCAACTCATCAGCAAATGGCAAATAGAACCTCTCTATTGAAGTCTCCCTTAACAAAGCACTTAAAATAAAAATCAGATCTACAACAACACAAACACCTCTTAGTGAACATATGGGTACAATTACATTCACCCAGGGTCTGGTTTCACAGCAACTGTTTTTAACTTCCTAACAACTACGTCTTTTCCCCAACTTTAAATATTCTTAGCCTTTCAGAGACTTAGAAAATATCTCAAACTATCTCTTGAATACACCACACCTATTCGTTTACAAAAGAGCTGTCTACTTGCAAAATATGCTTCTGTTTATGAGTAAACAAGACATAGTTAAACAGTTTTAACACTCTGACAGCAATGTTACAATTTAGAAAAATACAGGCAGAATTTCTAACATGTAGAAAAATAATGATTATATGTGCTGGAACACAAATGGTCAAATCAAGAGCAGATGCTTCTCTTTGTTGGGTCTTCTGTTGTTGTTGTCCTAAAAATAAAAGTGTCCACAACATGAATTCTGCTGCCCAATTTTTTTTTAAATTGTTTTCTACACATGTACACTGGTTTGTGAAACTGGTCTTTATTTTGGTCGGTTTCCTGTGATGCAATGTGTCTACAGCAAGCAGGCTTCCTGGGATAGCACAACTGTCAGTGAAGGGGGCAGGGGCGTGCATGGTGGTGCACAACTGTAATCCCAGTGCTCTGGGAGGCTTAGGCAGGCGGATCATAATTCTGAGCCCAGTTTGGACAACTTAATGCCTTAGCGAGAACCTATTTTGAAATTTAAAAAATTTTTAAAAGTCTGGGAGGTAACAGTGTAAAGGACCAAAACCAAAACCAAAAATAACCAAAAATTTAAAAAAAAATCTTTACCTACAACTGCATGGAATTCATGGTAATAAGGATGCATAAGCAAGTCTGGCCAAGAGCTATCCCCAACCTGCATAAGAGATTTTTATAAAAGCTATCCTTTTAGAAGAGAGTTTCTTAACTTTGAGGGACAGACAATTTTATGCCGGACAGATAGGATATAGGATGTTTATAGAACCCCTAGCTTATTCTCAGATGCAAGCAAATGTATCTCGCCATTCCAACAACCTAACAACATAAAATGTCAGGGGATGTTGCCAAATATTCCCTGGGGAGCAATACACCCTCAGGTCAAGAACTGCTCTTCTAGAAGACCAGCATCAGTGTAATTCAGAATACCTTTTCCTGTAGGAAAAGGCTAATTACCAAATATGAAACGAACTGAGTGATCACATGCCAGCTGCCCTACTAACACAAGTAAATGCCTTTGCAATCTCTAACTGTAAATGAGGAGAGCTTCTCAAGTGACTTTCTGCAACCCAGTTAGGAATGTTTTCGGTTTGGTAGAGGCTTGAAGATTAATTTTAAGTGTCAACCAAACTGGATAAAGGATATGTGGTATGCACTATCTCTGGGTCTAATTTGTAAGAGTATTTCTGGAAGAGACTGACATTTAAATCAGTGGACCGAGTTGGAAGGTCCATCCTCAGACCTTCGTGTTTTATCAGCCTAAATGGTTTACCAGCAGTTTTTTCATTTTAAGGCCCTACATTGAGCCAGGCTACTAGCTTCCCTAGTCCTTTAGATTTCCGAAGGCTCACCGGAGCCTCTCGTTCTCCATAATCATATAAAACAAATCTCATAGCGTATCGCCTCTGACCCATCCATCCTATTTGTTCTGTTCCTTTGAAGAACCTTGATTGCTGCCATGTGTTTAAGGGTGAGAGTGGGATTCACACACAGAATTGAGGACTACCCTTTTGCTATAGGCTTGGATCCTGCATGCTCCCCAAAGGCCCAATGTGTCAAAGGCTGGGTACCCAGTCTATGGGGCTACTAGAAGCAGTACATTCAGCAGGTACGGTCCAGCAGATGGAAATGAGGTTATTAGGGGAATATCCTTGAAGGTCCTGGACACCATAATATGAACAGCCTTTTCTGCTGTTCATCAGTGCTGCCACACTCTCCTGCTGCTCTGTACATCCTCACTGCAGACTCGAACCCATGTGGCCAATCAACCATGGACTAAAACCATAAGCCAAAATCAATCTTTCCTCTTTATAGGTTGATTGTCTTGAAAGTATCTCTTATAATAAAAAGAAAGCTAACATATCTGCCTTGAAAACTCATTAGTCTGATCACTGGCAAAAAGTACTGTGAGATGATCAGGACTTGGAATCACTAAAGATCCAAACCCACAACAAAGCCCTTAAGCTGCTTCGGGTTCCTGAGGAGAACCTGGCCCAACAGATAGGCCCAGCAAAGTGACATCTATCTGCCACCTGGGAGTTTCTCAAAGTTACAACTTCCAAATGAGCTGGGCTGGACCCAAATTCAAGGATTCCCAGAAGCCTCCCTGGAATTTCTCCCTCAGTTTACTCCTTCTAAGAAATGCAAAAAACTGTAGAGAAGCACATTAAAGAGCTCAGTGAGACCATTCAAACAATTGCGTCCAAGAACAAATAAGCTAGGCATAGCGAGCACACCTGTAATCCCAGCTACCTGGGAGGCTGAAGTAAGAGGATTGAAAATTTGAGGTCAGCACAGGCAACTTAGTGAGATCCTGTGTCAAAAAATAAAAAGGGTGGAGAGAGATTTAACTTAGTAACACGGTACCGCATGTTTGGTTGCCAGTATCTCTCTCTCTCTCTCTCTCTCTCTCTCTCTCTCTCTCTCACACACACACACACATAAAACTAATGTACACATGATGGGAGTAACATTTTACAACACCCTGAGATTCTCACTTTGTATGACACCAATTCCTCCTGAGACACAGCCGTACTCTGGTAGGTACTGTGTTTCTTTGCCAACCAAGCATGAATCAGTATTACCCTTCCTGATGTCCCTTCATTCATCATTAGGCATCCAACCTATGAAAAGCTTGAGTGTATTCACTGAATTAAGGCCAAATGAACAGAAGTCCGTCACCACCTCTGGTGACTATTTGTACCACATGTGGGTTTTTGTTTTATTTTGGCTTTTTTGGCGGTACTGGGGATAGAACTTAGGATCTTGCACTTGCCTTGCAAGCGCTTATTCCACTGAGCTATATCCCCAGGCCTCACATGCGCGTTTTAAGACTATAAGTCACTTACTTTTTTTCAAGAAAACTTCCATTCCAACAGGCTGCAGAAGATAATATCTGAACAACACCACTGCTCAGAGAGAGAGAGAGAGAGAGAGAGAGAGAGAGAGAAGCTTTTAGTAACTACAAAAAATGGTAAATTAATAATATCAATAATAGGTAATACCAATAATAAATTAATTACATATTCAATCTCTCAACCCAAAAGGGCTTTATTAGTGGTAGTCCGTTCTTAGCCAGATGAGGCCTATTAGAGTTTACATCTAAAATGTCTCCCCAAGTCTCAGGTACAGGGACAGCACCGCTGACTTGCTGTTAGGAGGCAGAGTCTGGTCAGAAAAGGCCACTGTGGGAGCAGCCTCAAAGGCTCTGTCTCTGGGAGAGATTCCCTCTGCTGAAAAGTTTTTCTACATCTAAAGAAATCACCAGCAAAGTAAAAAGAAAACCCACAAATTGGGAAAAAATCCTAGCTGGCTGTCCCTCAGACAAAGGACTGCTATCTAGAACATACAAAGAATTAAAAAACATGTACCTGTCTAAATTCAAAGACCCAATCCAGAAATGGGCATCTGAGATGAAAACACAATTCTCAGACAAAGAAATACAAATGGCAAATAAATATATGAGAAAATGTTCCACATCCTTAGTCATTCGAGAAATGCAAATAAAAACAACATCGAGATTTCATCTCACCCCAGTAAGACTGGCCAGTATGAAAAAGTCATCCAATAACAGAT
>PVLD010032659.1:0-14415 GCA_004027595.1 Dinomys branickii
GTTGCTTTTCCTTAATGAAAATATGTTCACTGAGGCAATGGGAAGGAGTGACAAGGGCAGGCTGACTCACTCGATCTTCTCTCTATGAGTCCTCCTAAGTGCAAGAATTGCTGATAACAAAGGAAAGGACAGGAAGTAACACCAGCTGCACAATGGCCAGGCAAAGGTACGTCCTGAAGCAGGAAGGAGAATGCCTGCATTGTCAATTGGCTCTTCTTGGCTTTACTGACCTGCACTCTGGCTTCGGTCACACTCAGGTCTCTTGCAAGCTCCAGTCTGTGGAGAGAAAACACAAATGTCCCACATTCAGTCATCTGATGGATGAAGGATGCAGTGCTCAGTACCAGCGCAATACTGTACATCCATTCTGTGCTGCATGGGCATTTGTAATCCCCTTCACAGTGCCCCAAGGATGGTTTTCTCCTTCCCTGAGAAAAACTCTCTCATCAGCAATGGTTTGACCTCACAGTACTTAAGTTGAACATGTGGGAGGTATTTTAATGTGGTATTTTGAAAAACTAAAAATGAATGCAGAAATCTACAGTAAAATAAAGGACAATCTTTTTTTTTTTACTTTGTGGACAAAATAAAATAAAATTCAAAGCAAAACAATAGAATAACGAGAGTTAGTGCATTTAGTGTGCCACCTTCACACTAGTTTCTCAGAGTAAGAGGTGTGAGGATAAACAATTCACCCAAGGTTATTAGCACCGAAGTTTCCTTCACTGAACTCACAGAAGGTAGCAGCATACCGGTCTTGTACTTTTCTCGTTTCCCTTCCTTCCTTTCCCCTTTTCATCACCCTACTTTCTCTTTCCTTTTGATCAGCAAGCCTATAGCACAAAAGCACCTCCTTTTACTGACTCTGACTCCCAGGAAATTGTATTCACAACAGAAGCCATGAAATAAAAAATACAAACATGTAGGCTGTGTCAAATGCAAACAGTTCTGTGAGTCACCAAACCCACTTAAGGCACTGCAAAGAAACCCAGAGCATGGGAGAAAATTCATGCAAAGCACGCCTGATAGTGAGATTCAGAAACACCTCTCCCAAGTCCTTTAGCAAGACACAGCAGCCAGGTTCAGACATAAGAAAGTACTAAGTGAGGCATTTCTCTACAGAAGGTGTGGAGGGGACAAGGAAACAGGAGAAAACATGCTCAGAATGACGAACCAGTGGTGCATGCCATATGCACACCAATCACACTGACATCTCAGCCACTATCAAAGCCTGGGAGTCAACCAGTGGGGTGAGCACAGGAAGTCACCAGAGCACGGGGGTCACTGTGAGAAGCAAGGACCAGTGCCTCAGGCTCGCTTACAAACAGTTTGCTTGGGCCTCAAAACATAAACACAGCTTTCTACGAGGCAAGGATTCCATTTATGAGTATGTCTCCAATGCATTGAAACCTGGATGGTCACAGCTATGTGTCAGGCATGTTCCCAACAGCACTGCTCACACAGGCCTCCTCTGCACAGGTGATTGAGCACCAAGGCAGTATCTGTGCAAGGGAGTATTACTGGGCGTTTACAAAAGGAGCTTTTGGCATAAGCGGCAGCGGGCTTGCACTGTGAGGATGTATGAAGCGAAACAAGTCAGGCCCCAAAACACGAACCGCTATGGTTTCACTTAGATCTGGGTCCTAGAGAAGTCAATCTCACAGAGTAAAAACCTAGAAAGGAGATTGTTAGGAGTTGAGGGGTTGGGGGAAAATGGAGTGATTCCTGGGGCCATTTTGATTTTGTAAGCTGAAGAGCACTCTAGAGATCTGTTGCATTGCAACGTGAACACAGCTAACACTGCTGACAACTCTATACTGACACCCAAATACTACATACTGCTGACATCTCTACTTCCAAGAGGAGCTGGGAGCAAAGCCTTAGTGCACTTGTCTCATTCCCCTAAACACAACCAAACAAAGTAGGAACCACCAACCAGTTTGCAGACCACATTCCCAACAAAACCGCAGTAAAATGCTGAACTTGGTCCTCACAAGGAGCCATCCCTCCCAGAGCACAAAGACAGGCAGGCCAAGACACTGCGTGCTCTGAGGCCAAGACAGGAAACGGAAATAGGAGGGAGGAAATGGCACCAGAAAGGTGCCTGCACCCCACTAAAGCCCAGGTGCACCCCAAGGCAGCAGCTCACCTTGTAAAGACATCCGGGTACTGCGTTTCTTGGAAAACGCTTTCCAGTTCCTGCACCTGCTCCTGCGTGAAGCTGAATGAAATTCGGCGCCGCTTGGGCTGGCCTCGACGTCCACCCCTGGTACCAGTGGGATCCTGCTCAGCAGGCAAGGGCTGCTCAGGCTCCTGCTCCCCATGATCTGCCAGGCAGGCAGTGTTACCTCTGTTGCTCACGTGGACCTCTTGGCTCAGATTGTGGCCATCGTCCTCCTGCAGGAGGCCCTCGGCTTGACCATCCCCTGTGAGGCCAGCAGCTCCTTCACTGGAGGGGCCTTCCTCAGCTGCTGCTGAAGGACCCGCACTGACCTCCAGCTCACCGAACTCCAGGCCCAAGCATCGGGGCCCACGGTTGTCCCACTCCTTTTCCATGGTTGCCAGGCTCCAAAATGCCTGGAGAACTCCTCCTCAGCAAAGCCATGCCCAAAGGCGGGGCTCTGGGGAACATCCTGGCGCCATCTGGAGAGCTGGCCAGTGCTTGAAGTCTCCGGACCTCTGCTATTGGATGTCTGCTTTCAGCCCCTAGGCAATGCAAGGACTTACAGCCTAGCAAAATGGAGTTGTACGGCCAGAAATGATCCCTGGGGCTGAGCAAAACAGGTACTGATAATACACAGGCTCAGAAAGAGAGTGCAATGTGCCCCTTAGCTGGCTGACTGACCTCCAGGGATCCCAGAGATAAGACTGAAAGGGATAGAGTTGGTGTGCAGGCTGAGGAGAGAGTGGAGGGGAGGGGGCAAGAACTACTACTGAAACTGCCTCTCTTGTGGGAGGGCTGGGACCTTTCCTGCCCCACCTTGCATGGTTGCTGTGAGTTTCCTAGCATCCTGTAATGTTTTCAGCAGCTCCACCTAGCTACCTCCGTCTTCAGATGTCCCTGAGTCTGAGCCCTGACTGTGATACTTGCACTGTGGTTAGGTGACCGGGGACACTGAAAAGCTCCAGATCTTCTCACCTTGAGCCAGGTAGTCACATCACAGTCCTCATCACAGCCTCCCTTGTGGCAGACACACCCAAGAGAAAGGGTAGAGAAGCCCAGGCTTTTCTAGCTCCACTGTGCATCCTGAGCCAACCAGAAATGGTGCAGACTCTCCCTGGAAATAACCCTGAGTTCCTTCGAATCAACCCTCATGGCTTTGCAGGCATACTACACAGACAGCTCCATCCTGGCTCCCTGGGAAAGTGCTGTCTCCCTGTGTGAAGACCTCCAGTAGCAGCACAGCCTCTGAAGACGGGTGATGAGCAGAGGCACTCTGTCCAGGGCAAAGACTGTGGATGCTTCTAGAAGCACTGCCCATACAGCCTTTCAATGCTACGATCTCGAAAACTGTAACATAAACTGCAGGATGCATCAGCGGATCCCAATGTGTGCTTCTCTCCTCAGGTGGCCCTTTGATCTCTTCTGGGATGGGCTTCTTGTATGTGCTCACACCCCTGGACAGAGCAAGGCTTGGAGTTTGTTATGCCAGAGCCTTAGAAGGCTGCAGCCTCCCAATTGCACCAGTCCAGCTGCAACACTCTTTCTGGTGTTATTTTTGATTTTGAGATAAATGTTTCACTACGTTTTCCAGGATTAACTTTAACTCCGTTTGTAGGGCAAGTTGGCCTCAACCTTTCTAACCTCCTGCTTCAGCCTCCCGAGTTCTCATATTACAGGCATGGGCAGCCTCCACAAACACGTTCTTAGACCTTTGTGACTAGTATCACATTTATGAACATCCCTAACAAGGGAACATAATAGCCTGTTTTCCTCAAATTCTTGTTCTGGGAATCAGTCTAGGTGCCATACATGACCATCATGCAAAATGGTAAACATTGCAGTCCTCAGCAAAAGTGGGTTTATTCCTTCCCAGGCAGAGCTGATGGAAGGGAGAAGCTCCACCTTGTCCATGTCAGATTCCCAGTGTTCATAACGATTCTCTCTTTGACCAAACTCGTTGCAAAAGGCCTTTTAGCTCTTTTGCGATGGGACCGGGTTGTGTGCACTTCTGACTTCGTTTCTTGCTGGTCCCATCTTAGCAAAACCCCTGTCAGTGTGTCCAGCCATCAGCATCTCTGGTCCGTCTGGATATCTGGTCGCTCATCCTTTCCCATCCCCAGGGGAGGTGTGATCATGCTGCTCTTGCTTGGGGAGGATCCTACTGGGCTAGTTTACCATTAACCTAGATATTTTTCTCAATAATTTTCCATACCCTGAGACACACCCTCGTCCTGAGCTCTGAATCCCCACTGGTCCATACTGCATGCAGGTCAACTCTGTCTCTACTGCTGCCTCACTGCATGACCGCATTGCTCTGATCTCTGCAACCATCGTCCCCTCTCCCCTGCAGCTGCATTGACCCCAGAAACCCTTGCTATTTGGGCCAAAGAGGAGGCTGGGTTATGTGTGTGTTCCATCATTAGTGCAGCCCTCATCCTATGCTCCTCTCTTCTGACTATGCCTAGCTTGATGTTCCCTCTTCAATAAAGTCTTCCTTGCCTTCTCTAACAGTGACAATTGCATATTTTAAAAGTAGTGGTGACTGAACATGCAGGCTTCCCACTAGTCCATGTCCCCAGCCCACTTTTAATTTTTAATTTGTAGATAGCATGTGGCTGGATCACTAAATTGCCCAGGGTGGCCTCAGACTCGCTGTCCTGCCTCAATCTCCCACAGTGCAGGTGCCAAGTCAGTGAAAATCATTTTCACTTTAATAGTTATGTGTGCTGGGACTTAACCAAAATCAGATTCACCATGAGACTCCAGGATCTGTCACCCAGGATCCCAAGGGCACAGACCTGACACCTTTTCCTCTCTTCTGACCCACTGATTTGGGATTCACCGACTCAGAGGAGGCCTGAAACTTTGCCCCAGACAGACTGTGGCTACAGGATGGATTTAACCCCTAAGATTTCCAGCATAGCCTCTGAAGCCGGGCTAGAGTCCCATGGCTGAGAGCCAGCCTGTGTGCACGTCATGTCCTCTCACCGGGGACCTGCCATGGCCTTTCTTGCATACACTTCAGGCCCGCAAATGATAATGTGGTGCTAAGGAAGCCATGGCCAAGGTTCAAGGGAGAGAGCCTGAATTAAGGGTCATTGAAAACTCACCATGCCACTTGGAAGACTGATGTCTAAGGTCACTGGATGATGACTCAGTGAAGTCCTCTCATGACAGGAGACCTCATCATGGTCTCCTATGAATGGAATTTCCATATCAATTTACATTCATATGCTACCAGCCCCACAAAGTGTCAGAAAAACAAATGTACTGAGAACTCACTAGTGTATGGCTAATATAAATGCTGAGAAGATAAAGGCGGCTCGGGCTCCAACATGAAACCTAGACATAGTGCCAAGAGATAAAGAGCTCTACTTCAAAATTAAGCTCTGAACCCAAGCGGGTCAAGGATGATGGGACAATGCCAATGCCAAAAGAGTCTGAACCCTCTAGTCTTAATGAAATAAGAAAAGAGAGATGGGGGACAGCAGGGACCTTTTCCCACCAGAGAAGTGTTTGCCAGTGAATTCTATTTCACAGCACCCAATAAATTTAACTGAGTGATAGGTGGCAATCCCAACCTTTTCAGCTCAGAGAGAGTTTGCTGCATCACAGGTTGGAAAGTCTGCCTCACAGGGAGTGGAGCCATTTTCTCTGTCTCCTTTGTAATTAGCATTAAAAGAAGGCAGACGGGCAGGGGAGCCCATGTAGGGTTTTGAACATATCTAGCCTGTTATTGAAGTTCAAGGCCCCGAAAGTCTGGGGCAACTTATACGTTGTTATGATGCTATGCCTTTTAAAACCTTACAAGACTTCAAACAAGTGGTTGCTACTTATGGCCCTACTGCTCCCTCTACCTTGATGATTTGGAAAATCTCGGACAACAGTTTCTGGCTCGAAGTGATTGGAAAGGAATACCTAAAACATGTTTAAGTCCAGGAGATTATCTGATGTGGACAGGAAACTTCCTGGAGTATTGCATTGACTGGGCAACTAGGAATGCTATTCACAACATAGCACTGTACCATCAAAATTCAATTACAAATACAAAAGGGGAATCCTTCCCTACAAAATTCATACCTCATAGTAGGCTTCACTTGGCAATATATACTATTAATGTTCTAAATTCTAGAAAAGATGCAAGTACAGTGTCAGAAAGACAATTCTGTCAGCTAAAAGAACAAAGGCGAGGAAGAGTCCTTTGGAGGGATCTCCATACTGGACAATTGAAAGGACCTAGTGCATGACTTACCTGGGGTAGAGGGTATGCTTGCAATTTTCCAGAGAATACTGAGCGGCCCATGTAGGTACCAGAGCATGTTGTCCGGCTATATCATGAACTCAGATCTGAAGAAAAAGTTGGTTCTACCCTTCAGGAAGCTGATGTACAGTCCTGTGACTTTGATGCCTCAGAGACTGTTTCACAAGCCAGTAGACAACGATGAGGCTAGTTGAATAGACTTAGGGCCTACTGCAGACAACGATGAGGCTAGTTGAATAGACTTAGGGCCTACTGCAGAAACTGACAAAATGGAAATCTAATGTCTAAATAGGTAAAGTGACTAGTATTCTTAGGAGGATAAAATACAAAATATACATATTCATTACAGATAAAAGACTCTAGTCCTTCCAAACATTTTCTAAGAGAGCTCTGCTAACTGACAACAAAATTTGAATAGTCTATTTAAATTATTACCTTCCAAAATTGTAATAGAGTTAATTGACTTTGGTCAAAAATATATTTCAGTGCACTCTGATTTTGTAAAAATGTTTGTTTTGTGTTCTGTTTTGCGTGTTTGTCTGTCATTCTGTGAACAGCTGTTCCCCCTGATTTTGAGCTCAACAATTTTTCCTTTTTTTCATCATTTGTTCATAATACAATTGGGTGATAGATTTAAAAGCGTGCTTTCACCTGAGTTACCAGTTGGTTTATATGATATCAAAATTAAGATATTTTAACCACAATCCTTAGGGTGAGAAGAAATTATTGGGTAGGACTCCACTCTGTGAATAGAAGAGTGGCCAACCTTTGCTCATTAATAAGGAGCCCCCAGTGATCTCCACAGTCTCTTGGGAGACACTCTAATAAATGGGTCAGTCAGTACAAAGCAAAATTTTAACAAAGGTTTTCACATGTGTAGGGTAATTCGTTAGTCTTAATTTTAGGGTGTATGTAATGTATTCATGATTCTGGATCCACACATCTTCCAAAATGTAAAAGAGATTGTTTGTTGTGATAAAACCTACCTTCGGATTCAGACCTCTGCCTTTAGCAAAAACTTAGATAAAAGCTTCTTATGTATTAGATAGAGATAACTGGTTAAAATGGTCATGTCATGTCAAAATGAAAATTTAAGTATGTTACAAAATGTCATTATGATTGTCATATAGCAATGTTTTGTATGGTTTTTGATTTCTAAATTGCTTAAACAGAAAAAATTGTATATTTTTAAACAAAATATCAACAGTTGTTTGTTACCATTCTGTATGTATTTAAATATTAGGATATCCAGGGCTGTTAAAAAATGATGGTTCCATTTTTATGTATTAAAGTATTTGTTATTCACACCAGATTGTAATATTAAGTTCACTGCCGCTGTTACAATGGTATGTCATTAATCTTCTCTGCTGGATGTTTAACAACTGAGATTTGGAGACCAAAAATCAGGGAGATAAATTGGGCTAAGAGGACAGCCAATATTTTGGCCGTGCCCTCCGAGGTCAGTGAAGACTCAGGACATAAGAGAACCTCTGCTGTGACATTCAATAACTCAGCTGAGTCCTTAATTTTCTGATCAAGGAGATTATGGGACCACAGAGGAAAGTCATTCCACGATATAGAGTGCCTAAGGAGAGTTACCAGGGGAGAAAAATGTCTCAAGCTTTCTCAGAAAGCACTTTGCTCAAGCAGTGGCCATGATTCATCCAGATGGCCGACACTGACAGAAGATCAAGAGACACTGCACTTGCTCCCAAGATGATTCCTGAGGAGGCTTAACTGATAATGCTAGATAGCAAAAGGTTACATTTTTATTTATACAGGTTTCACTTTAACTTGGTCTTGAACATCCAGCAGCAAAGTGTAACCGCAAGATGTATAGAAGCAATGCCAGTCACAGGTCAGCTGTAAAAGATTCAAGCCACCAACAACTTCTGACAGTTGCTGGCTTGACTTATAGCTGACAACTGTTAAGGCCGAGGGACTATATTCTTTAGGCATAGCCTGTCCAGCTAATCACGCATCATTTACAAAACAGAGAAGAGAGAGATGTTGGTAGCAGAAACTGGAAAATAGTTACACAGGCAGGATGAAGCCAGGCTGAGAACACAGGAACACCTCCAAGTAAACAAGCCATTGTAACTCTTTTAATGGGCTTGCTGGGCAGGAAGGCAGACATTAACAGACCTCTCTGGGTGCTATAAGTAAACAAATGCTGTTCAGTTTTTGGGCTGTCCTCCTGCTCATCAGGCACAAGGTAACTCCACCTGACCCTGGCTATGGTCTCTATTTCTGTTTTCTAAAATCCTCTCGCTGTGTTCTCCTGAGGACAGCTGAGAGACGACCGAGTCCCACAGCATCCTGCCTGCTGACCGGACCCTGGCCCGCTCACTCCTGCCCCTCCTCACCAGGGAGAGTTCACCAAGTGTGGGGCTAGAGGCATGACAAATTGTGATGTGCATGTAAAGTCCTATGTGGGGAGAGGAGCCACCAGTATGAAAATCCCACCTTCACTGAGCACGTGGGTCTGTTTGACAGAAGGCTCCACTCAGGAATGGGTGACCTGCAGCCTCATTACCTGCAGCCCTTCCACAACTAAAGGCAGTGGGACAGGGAGCTCAGACACTGCTCTGACTGGTAGCCCATGGTGTAAGAGAAGTTGACACCAACTCATCCTAAGTGAACTAAAACTTCCCCAACATTGTCGCCAGCCAAGGGTATAAAGCTTTAATAACTAACCATTTAGAGCTTTCCAGGGTCCAAACAGCCTACTGCAGAATGCATTGCACAGGTTCACCACCACTGGTATAGGGGAAATCGGTCGGCCAGGGCCATCATCAACAGCGTCATTACCACACTCTCCACCTGCAACATCTCTAAGCCCCTCTGGGCTGAGAGCAAAGTCAGCTCACTGCATTTCATCAACTCTTCCAGGACCTGGACCAGCCTGCCGGGCACCCGAGGCATTTGTGCTCTGCCTGGACAGGCACAGCCCAGCCTTGGTTCCCAAGGCACAAAAGGGAAGTGCTTTCCAGGAAGAGGGACCCAGTGGTTAGGGGGCAAGGGGAGCTCAGAACGCTTCCTCCCTACACCTCTGCTACCCATCCCACTGCAGCCAGACCAAGATTGTGTCAGATGCCACTTTCCTCTGCACACTCTCTCAGGCTCCTGGTTGTCGAAGATTCCCAAGAATTTAACCCGCTGAGAAGGGCCCACACTGCAAACTTTAATGTCGCCAAGGGCCTTCTCTCTCCTCTGCCTCAGGCCTGCCTCCCAACATGAATATAACTTGTCTAGAAGGCATGAGCAGAACACCTGGTGTGGAGAGGACATAAAGTATCCACTGGTGAGAACAGCATCTATACACCATCATCGGCTGACATCAGTTCTGTTTCTCAAGCCTCCTTTCTTATCAGTCCTATTACCTGGCACAAGAGAGGGGAAAGCACGTGCGTGTTTCCTGGGAACTTCATGCTGAGAGACTCGACAGAGCTTTCTCTCGTTCTTTTGTTTGCTGTGGCTCCTGTTCCCTCAGGATTCCAGTGAGAAGTGCCCACAGCCAGGGAGGAGAGAAAGTGCCTCCCCCACCTTGGGTCCTCTCTTCTTGTGCTTTGTCAGGCAGCCTGAGAAATTGCTCTCCACCTCCCTACACACCTCCCACCTCAGACAGCCTGCTGGGAGCCTGGCCTGAGGCATTAGGGTGTCAGCACTCAGTGGCCTGCTGTGTTGGGGCCACCTTATGGATGCCCACCATCAGATCCTGAGCCCGAGTTCCACACTGCTACCTGTCACACAATCTGCAGCAACGCTAAGGTTCAGCTCTTCCTGATTTTCTCACCCACACACCTCTTCTGATGCTCTGTCGACCTGGATTCTTCAGTCTCATGCAAGTACCCTCTGATCCCATAACCTACCCTCATATTCCCAGCACTGCCTCAGGAATGCGAGGTCCTTGAAGTTAAGGCACCTAGATAGCTACCCTGATATGAGTGCCACACCACCAAGTTGTTCTACCAAACCCATCTCTTCGAAATAGTACCAGGGAAAAGGAAATGTGTATCTCTCCATCATAAAAATATGCTCCAAGAGGACTCAGTTACAAATTAAATGGTGATCTTGGGAATAAGTGGATCGCAATTTAAATAAATGATAATAAAGTGACTGACCTAATCACAATCAGCCCTCACAAATCCAGGGATCATTCAAAGCACTCACTAAAAAAGAAAAAGAAGAAAAAAGAACCAGAATTTGATGGTGAAATCTTTGGACATCTGCTGACTCTGTAATTTTTGCTATCTTTTTCATCTGTCTTTGCATGTTTTTTTCAGGCTGAGTCTCTGTATATAGCTCAGGTTGGACTGGAACTGACAGCGATTCTCTCGCCTCTGCCTGCAGAGTGCTGGGATTATAGGCGAGCACAAGCACGCATGGCTGCTTTGCGTCTTTCTTGCATTAAGCCAATTTCGTTTGGCAACACTTTTTCGTTTTAGGCATTGGGACTCGAACTCAGGACCTTGTGCTTCCAGCACCAGTCTTTTGGACTGTGTCATTCTTTACACCAATTTCTAAATCTGGCTATTCTACCCCCTATTTCAACCAGTTTCTCATTCTTTTTAGTCATGTGTTTTGTTGAACATGTACAGGTCATGAAAAATTTACACTCAGGGCTGCCAAAGTGTGTAGCACTTTTCCAAGATTTACACAACAAAGGAAGAAGATCACACTCCAGGCCTTCAACATATCTTCACACCTCAGTATCACCTAAAAGAGAGATGCATTCATCACTGCTTTAGTACATTCATGGAGTTATTTCCAGTGTCATCCCAACATTTACAAATTTATTTGCCATGCTAAATTCTTGAAACCTCTTACACGCCTGTTCCTCCCTACATCAATTTGAATACTTCTGGGGTCAGACAGTGGGACAACAGGACTGTACACAGAAGTCCTCCCTAAATTGTAGCCTTCCTAGAAGAGAGTGCAATTGACATATTGAACACATACATATGCATATGCATACACATTTATATAATTACACATGCCTCTGTTAGATGTATAGTTTACTTTGGGGATTGAACACACAAAGCAAAGCATATTAGCCAAAGTTAAAAAGAAAGAGAGAGAGAAAAACTGCACAAACTTAAACTTGTCTAGCAAAAAGCTGTCTATATCCTGAAGGGTGTTTTAGAATGATTGGCTACCAAGAACGTTTTTCAGATTTACTGACCTGTACTTGAGTTTCAGTCACATAGACTCATCTTGCAGGCTCTGTTCTGTGGAGAGAAAACAATCAATGCTCAATACTGGACATTATGGGGGAAAGGACATCTAGCAAGCATATTCTCGCCTTACCTTTTATTTATCAATCTCCCCTACACCTGCAGAGGAGTCAAAGTCATCAAGTGAGAGCATCCAGTGGTGGTGGTCACGGCCCGGGGTGAAGGAGCATGCAGAGTGAATGGGCACGAGTTTCAGTTTGGGTGATAAAGAGCATTCTGAGGATCTGTTCAACAACAGCATGACAATTCTAACATGGTGAAAGCGCGGACTTCAAAGGTGGTTTCGGTGGTAAATTTTACGTTTCTGTGTATCTACCACAGCTCAAAACCAAACCATCAGTGGTGACCAGCCCATTTGCAGTTGAGTTCTCAATCCTTTGACAAGAAAATATGGACGTTTATGCCCACAGGATCACCTCTCCATTATCTTCAGAGGCAGAGGCAGAGGCACAGGCAGAGGAATAGGCAGAGGCAGCCGCCAAGGCCTCTGGTCCAGGGCAGTGAGGAGGCTGGGGAGTGACCCTCAAATGAGCCTGACCACTCGAGGCCTGGGTATGTCCAGGGCGAGCCCATTACCTTTTCAGCAACGCGGGGTACTGGGTTTCTTGGAAAACATTTTCCAGTTCCTGCATCTGCAACTGCATGAGGCTGTACTGGATTCGTGATCATCTATGCCAGAGTTGTGGCATGACAGCGGACACAAGGGCTGGCACAAGTTGCTGCTGCGGCAGCTGCTGCTTGGGCTCCCACTCCCTGACCTCAGCTGCCCTATTCCTGTCACCTCCCAGGTTCAAGGCCACATCTTGGTTCTTCTGACTGTCCTGCTGTGGGTCGCCCTCCTGCAGCTCAAGAAAGATGAACCTTGCTGCTCCTTCCCCGAAGTGACAGCCTTCTGCCACTGGGGCACCTAGCCCAGGCTGAGCACTGATTTCCATCTCATGGAGCACCAACCTGTAGTAATCCGGCTCATAGCTGAGGTGCACGTGAGCCCTGGCTGGAACTCTCCAGAAGCCGAGGCATTAAGAGTGTTGTGGGAGGGGCCACAGGGGCCAGTTCCTTGCCTTCTCATTGGTTACTGGGCCCGTGGTGTGTTAAACTGCCTATTTGAACCATTGCAGTTAGCAATTCGCACACCACTTCCTGAGGGAGTTGGATCTTCAATGGTGCAATGATGTGCCCAGTACATTAAGTAAATGCAGTCTGTACAGTTGGCAGTGGGAGTGGGTCTGGTCAGTGATACAGAGTCTTAGAGATCACAAACAGTTGCTTTCTTTGTGGCAGGAAAGGCCTAGAAGTACAAAAATGGTGTTCATGGGATTCGGAAGTGGAGCCACAGAGGCATTCTATTTTTTTTAAATCTTTTTGAGACAGGGTCTCCCTATGCAGTTCAGGCTGGCCTTAAGCTCACTTTGTGGCCCAGGTTGCCCTCAAACTCACAACGATCCTTCTGCCTCAGCCTCCATGGTACTGCATGAAGGGATTCTTGAGAATGCTTTTGTGCAAATCAGATGCAGTCATAAAGATCCAGGGTAGTAGAGCGTGTGTCCCATGTTCACTCCCAGCTGCACTGTGGCTCTGGATTTCTGATTTTCAGAAAGCTTATCTTTGATGAAGGACAATGATAGGGCCTGGAATTAATTTACAAACACTTGGGTAAAAATAAATACCAGTCTGAATGTTTTGCTCAGAGACTGAACATGTCTGACTACACAAGAGAGACCCTGCTTATAACAAATGGAGTGCCATACGGACAGTCAGAGCACTTCAAACTCTGACTGGATTCACCCACGTGACTAAAACATAACAATAAAACACCTAAAGAAGAAGAAAGGAAAAGGAAATAAAGGAAGAAAAAAGGAGGGAGGGAGGAGGGAAGAGAGAAAATAAAAGAGAAAAACAACACAAAAAGACAACCAGAGATGGTGAGGACGTGGTTTTCAGAAAGTGTCCCAGAGAGGGCACAGCGGGCAAATTCCTCACCTCTACTGGGAATAATTATGCAGCGGGTGCTTACTAGACATGGGGCCCATTGGGGAACACAGTGTCTGGCAAGTGCACAGCCTCCCTAGGGTGTGGTAACTTCAGGTGCTAAGGAAACACTCAGGGCATCTGTCAGGAGGAAGAGTATGGAGATGTAGCAGAGGGGGACCTAGTCACAGTTCTATCTTTTCTTAAGTGGTGCTACATTCCTGCTAAAACTTTCTGTGGACCCTTTTGACACTAATAGTAGTTTTTCACCTTTCTGGCATGGGTGGATAAGGAAGAAGTTGCCTTTGGTCAGTGATCTCACAATAGCCTCTTCCTGTAATCCTAGCTCTATGGGGTCCTGAGACAAGAAGATTGCACATTCAAGGCCAGGCTGAGCAATTTAGTGCAACTCAGTCTTATAGTGAAAAATACAGAGGGTGATGATGCAGTTCAGTGCAAGACCCTGCAATTATTTCCAATTGCTTAAAAAATGCATAACACCCATGTGTGAAAATTCACTTTAAGAATTGAGGAAGTGACACCTCTCAAAGCATGTACAAAATACGTCCTGGAAGTAGAAACACAGAGAGCAGAAGCTTGCCTAGAGTTCCATTGTTTGCTACCCTCCTATTTATTCTAGCCATTTTGTAAGGAGAAGATGAATTAGCCATTTTTGGAAAGAAGTAAGTCATTTATAGATGAGGTAGTTTTAAGTCCCACAATAAAATCACGGTGTGTAAATATGCTGGCAACTGGGGTATACGTCTCACTGAAATTAATTAGAG
>PVLD010032660.1:0-14396 GCA_004027595.1 Dinomys branickii
AAGACAGTTTTGGCGACTTTGTAGGCAAGTGGTCAAAACTGGAGTCCATACTCATAAGTGAAATAAATCAGCGGTACATGTGCAGGCAACGTATTGCATCACTGGTGTAAGAACCCGAGGGTGGGAATATAAACTAAGAGACATGAAGGAAATCTGTTCAAAAACAAAGAACAGATGGGACGAGGGAAAGGAGAAAAGAAAGAGACAAAAATGTATGTATGTATATATGAATATACATATATGCAAGAGGGCTAACATGGTTCTACTATTGTATTATATCACTTAATGCTAAGGAATAATTGATGACGGGTTATTTGATCAATCTTGTATGTCTGTATGTGTTATCCTGAACACACACTTTGAAGATATCAATATGCAAAGCAGCAACTATTAGTGGGTTTTTTGTTTGTTTGTTTTGTTTTTGTCTTTGGTTTTTTTGTTTTTTGTGTTTTTGTGTTGTTGAGAGGATTGTCTGACCAATTTTGCATGTCTGTATATGGGTTCATATATATACACTTCGAAGATATCAATGGATAAAGCAATAACCACTGTTGAGATCATGTCACCTTGTCTGTAGATCAGTTGTGATTGTACTATTTTTTATGCTAATTTGTCTGTTTGTTAATATGTTTTTGTGCTTTTATTTAAAAAAAAAAAAAGAATCCTGACTCATAGAACTGTCCAACATGCAAAGTCCTAGAGATCCCTAGGACCTGACTTTGGGGTATATTATGAAATTAGATCTTCAGTCAGATGCCCCTCTCATTGCACTGCAGGTAATGAGCCTAGACAGATGTCAGACTGGAAACTTGACCTTTGAAAGTAAGGAAGGGACATGAATTAGCAAAGTCGGTGTAATAACTGCTTCTCTTTGTAAGAAGCTAATGGCAGCAGTGTCAAGCTGAGCTAACATCAAAGAGGATTAATTTGAAAGGCTCATCTAATTTGTCAAAGGGAAGGACATGCCGAAGGTGCTGTGGAGAAGCCATCTGCCTGTGGTCACAATTCTGAGGGAATTATCAGGAATTAAGGGCCTCCTTTTTTAGACAGAGTCCCAACCCTTTTTCTGTCCTCTACAGATCAGAAAAATTCATGGATAAATTCCACAAACTTCTGGTCCACTAAAGAGATATGTTGGAGGTGCCTTGGGAAGTCACCACGGCAGCATTCTACCTGATGTTCCCTACATACACATAAAATCTGTTTCCTTCACAACCCTCACTTCCTACCACCAAGTAACATAGTGAGTTATCTGGCCCAGAATCATGCCCCTCATGTGACTGGTCCTTCGAACAAGGGCCTCTTCTTCTGCTTGATGTTCTATTTCACTCAAATGCAAAAGGCGCAGAGAAATGAGCAATCTGTGTTTCTGCGTTTTACTAAATGAGTTCTATCAAAAGGGGACTGCAAATTACTGGTTGGCTCCTTTATGCCTTTAGTAAAAATGTGTCCAGAAGCCACTGTGTGAAAGGCCTTAGTGAGTAAGAAATGGTCACCTGTAAGAAGCTTGAGGTCCAGTATAAGAGAGACACAAAATGCCTGAGGAAGACGGCAGCATGTGGCCGGCCATTCTTTAGGGCCTAAACAGGTTCCTTTCAGAGAATCTTTTAAATCGTATTGTGATCTTTTTGTTCAATTTGGTAACAAGAATTTTTAAAAAGATCATGCAAGTCTCTTGTTAAGCATGCAGAAAAAGAAAATATTTTAAATATAGAATTATTCCATTATACAGTATATTTGGGAAGAGGTGAAGGAAAATAATTAAATTTTCTCAATAAAACCACACACAAGTTAAAACACTACTAATGCATCTTTATCACATACATATAAGTAGATATTATATATTTTTATATTTATTCATTTGGGGATACTAGGAATTGAACTTAGGACCTTCACACTGAACTATATTCCCAGCCATTTTTTGATGTTTTTTATTTTGAAACAGGGTCTCACTAAATCACCAAATTGCCTGGGAGGGGCTCAAACCTGCAATTCTCCTGTCTCAGCCTCCCCAAATGCCGGGATTACAAGCAAGCACCACCATGCCCAGCTCTGTATTTTTTAGATGGCTCTTGTTTTATTTAGCTTTTAGAGAAATGGTCTTGCTATGTGGTTCAGGCTAGCAACTCACTATATAGACCAGGCTGGCCTTGAACTTACAGCGACCCTCCTGACTCAGCCTCCTGAGTTCTGGGATTACAGATATGTGCCACCACATCCGGCTGATGGGTCTTATGGAATTTAATGTGCTTTGAATTAAATAATCATAAGTTATGGCAGGACTGCTGATTAGCAAATTTGTTTAAATATTCCAATGCATGGTTTAACTTAGCATTTCTATTCTTGCTTCCTCTTCCAGGGTTTCAATCAATTCATGGCTCTCTCAACTCCCTCCAACAAATACAGAAAACAAAAATGGACCTGGAGAAATATAAAGTACAAAAAGACATACAGAAGTTACAGCAGAAGATAGTGGAACTACAGGAATTTTAAAACTTTCCACTTACCTTTTTTTCACCAGAAAATGGAATGGTTTGCTGGGAAAAGTTGTGAAGAAGAAGGTTAATGTCCCTAGGATGTTCCTACTTCCAGTGTCTCTGTATTTCTCACCACCATTTAAGGAGATAAATGTACCAGGAAAAAGCAATAAAGCAAGAACTTTTATGACATCTTCGAAATTAATGAACAAATTAAGGAATTTATTCATATACATGCCTTTTAATATTCTTTTGCCTACAAATTAAAAGAAGAGCCATCCAAACTGGGGGTGATAGTGCAGCACTCAGGAGGCTGAGGCAGGAGGATTGCTGTGAGTTTGAGACCAGCCTGGGCTGCAAAGTGAGTTCAAGGCCAACCTGAACTGCATAGTGAGACACTGTCTCAAAAAGACAAAGAAAACAAGGGCCATCCACATAATGTACATGGATGAATAAAGCAAATCTAGGTGCAATAGATAATAAAAAGCAAAAACTAAGGCAAATTGGAGACTACTTGCCCTGCCTGAAAATACCAATTACAAATCATTACTAACATGAATTTAGTCAATTACCAGGGAAGTATATTTGGAACAGATGTATCCAGTGGGATGTCAATTTGCAAGCTCTGGTGAGAGATATTCCTGTCTAACAATCCTAGTGTATACAGTAAGTCAAGAGAGTATATATATTTAAGGGCCAGGGGTATAACTCAGTGGCACAAGTGCCTGCCTGGCAAGCGCAAAGTCCTGAGTTTGATTCCCGGTACCAAAAAAAAAAGTATATATATTTTATATTTAAGATATGTTTTTATTGTATTCTATATGAACAAGTAAGTGCTAACCCACGTAAGTGAAGAAAATTCAAAATCTTCCATATATCCCACATGATTTGATCTAGGTGCTAAACTCAGAAGTACTTCAAAAACATCAATTTCCTATAAAATTATGTCTAGCTTTTCTGGATATAAATGTCCAGTGTAGAGCTTGGCACAGAGCACTAAGATAATGAAAAATAAAAACAATCTTCACAGCAAGGACTAACTCGTACTCACAGAGCTCTCTGTAAACCTAGCGAAGCAACCCTTGCTTCAGATTTAGGCACCTTCCTTGGTTTATAAAAGAAGAGTGATAATTTCTCTCCTAATAAAGAACAAAGGTACCTTCCAACATCCATTCTCTAATTTTTTAAATCTGTGAAGTATCTCTACTCATTGTTATTAGGAAGCTGTGCACAGCCGTATTGGCTATATACTTGCAGGGATTGTCTTCGCAGAATTTCATAGTTTAAAATGCAATAGCAAGCACGCTTTGCAATCGAGTGTTAGGTAGGGGAGAGCTAACAACCTAAGTCATCTGGAACTCAAAGACCATAAGAGCATAATAAATGCAGCATTTTATTTTCAATAAAATGAGCAAATAATATGAATAGGAAAAAAAAGTGTGTCAATCAATGATAGTATGAAAAGAAGCTCAACCTCACTATCAAAGAAATAAAAGGAACTCTTAGTTACCATGTTTCAGATTGGTAAAAATAAAAGTGATTGATAATGTAGAGTTCAGAAACGTGCAGAGAAAGGTGCCCTCGCAACATTATTAATAAGTCTACCAAGTCATACAGTGAGTTAGAAGGCAGTGTTGAAACATCGTTATACACTCCAGGTAATCGCATAGCTAGAGGTTTATATTACAGGAATTCTCCCAAAGAGTGAAAAGGTATGGGAACCAAATGCTCATTATAGCATCATTTGTGATAGTAAAAAAAAAATTTCTAAAAACTAAAACACGTGGAACTGACTGACTAAGCAAATGGTATTTAGCAGCTCAAGAAAACGTTCCTCTGGATAAAGACAAGGAAGATACACTATCCAACTAAAAAGCAAGTTTAAAATCAGTTTGGGTATGACCTCACTTTTCCCAAAAATGTTTCTAATATTTTAAGACAATATGCATAGGATAGTACACACACACACACACACACACACACACACACAGAATTTACAACAAATTTAGCAGTATTTGAATAAGGAAGTTTTGTTTTCTACATTAAGCATTCAGCAATGTTTTTCCATTTTATAACATTTTTGATTAAAAAAATATATTTTGAAAAGCAATGTACTAAACTGAAAGTGTAACTTTGTAATGACCAGAATAAGTGACAATGGTTAAATTAGGAATTCACACAGGATAAGGGCCAAGTTATTACACCCACTTTCTCTTCTACAGATATAGCTACAAAAGCAAAGAAGATACACAGTAGGTAGAAAAATATAAAGGGTGTATTTTTTTCCTATCAACAAAAATACGTAAACCACACTGCAATTCTAACAATAATGTAGGATTTGGCCAAAATTTTTCTCAGAATCGATCTCTTTCATTGGTATTGAGTGGGGAAATACCATCCAGGAAGGGAGATAAACCGATGCCATGAGGGGGTGCTCACAGGTTTGCACAGACTCTAGATGGTCTGAGAGCTATGCTCAGTGAGAGAGTAGACCCAAGTTTTGTACAGTCTGCACCCCACATGGGCCGGTACAATAGTTTTCAGGAATATTCCAGGAAGCCATCACTACACTGGGACAGCTAGCAGTAATTTAACTCCACACTGTGAACAAGAATATATTGCTCTAACCTGAACGTGTCTTCAACTCAATTTCTCCTTAACTGGATCCAAAGATGGCCATACCCACCCCAACACCACCTGACATTGAAAGAAGAGTGGTCTTAATCAATATTCTTAGTCAATTATGATTAAAATGTCTTTCTTTCACAAATTTTCCAATAACTTTGTGAATACTTGGTCAGGGTTCATGCAGATGAGAAGCTCTAAAGCATCATAAATGGCTGCATACTAAATTCACCTCTGCTTAGGAACAGTGGAGTACTAGTCTCCTTCCCCTTGCATTTGTTTTGCCATGGATATTTTCTGGTTAAAAGGTAAGTAAGAGTGATTCACCTCTAAGAGAAGCTTAATAGGTGTGACACTTTAGTTTCATATCCGAAAACATTACTTAATCCCGTGAGAAATTCTCACAAATGCAGGATGATGTCTGAATGTTGTAAAAGATGCAACCCACATTCATCATAGACTATATAATAAAGTGTACCATGTATTCCTCATTTTACACAAAATACTACTTTATACAGTCTTGGATAGTTTAAGGGTCTGGCCACCTCTCTGCATTTCCTCTACTACCTTCCTCTTACTAAAACCTGCTCTTAAAAAACAGGAGGAAATCCCTTGACACTGGTTGTGGCCATTTTATTGGACATAATATCAAAAATATAGGCAACAAGAGAAAAAATTATCAAGTGGAACCACACCAAATTTAAAAGCTTCCATACTGCAAAGGAAGCAACATAATGCAAGATGGTATATATGGAATGGGATGAAATACACCTGTCCCTTAATATCAGCATGAGGCAGATTGTGAACCGTGAATTCCCAATATCCACAGATGCTCCTTTGTACAACACTATAGCATCTCCCTATGACCTATGCACATAATCTCATACATGTTGGGCTGGGGATATAGCTCAGTGGAAAAAGTGCCTGCCTGGCAAGCACAAGGTCCTGAGTTCAATCCCCAGTACCACAAAAAAAAAAAAAAAAAAAAAAAAAAAAAAAACCTCATACATGCTGTCTTTCTGTAGGGCTAGGCATCAAACTTCACACATGGTAGGCCCATGCTCCACCACTGAGCATGGTGTCCCCATCTCTGCTATATACTTTAAATCATCTCTAGATTATGTAGCATACCTCCTACAATGTAAATGCTATGGAAATAGTTTGTTATACTGTGCTGTTTAGGAATAATAACAAAAGTAATTCTGTATCTGTTCAATACAGACACATATTTTTTTCTTTTTATTGATCAATGTTTGGTTGAATCTATGGATGAAGAATATGCAAATATGAAGAACTGACTGTATCTCGTAGATGGCTAATACCCAAAATACATAAGAAACTTATATAACTCAATAGTAGAAAAACAAAAACAAAATCAAGTCAAAATAACCCAATCAAAAACTGGCAAAGGACCTAAATAGATATTTTCCCAAACATACACAAATGACCAACAGGTACATGTGAAAGTGCTCAATACCACTAATCATCAGTGATATTCAAATCAAAACGCCAGTGAAATACCGCCACCCATGAGTTGGGAAACCAATGACAAATGTCTCAGTCATTTTCTCTGCACTGGGACAAAATGCCTGACACCCACAACTTAAAGAAGGAGAGGTTCATTTTGGCTCATGATCTCAGTCCATGGCTGGCTGACTCCAAGGCAGAAACGGCATAGAGGAAGGGTATGGCGGAGGAAAAGCGCTCGCAGCATGATGGCTGGGAAGCAGAGTGAAAGGAGGAGCCGAGGAAGGAGATACATCCTTCTGGGTCAAAACCCCAGTGGCTTGTCTCTTTCACCCAGGCCCTACCACCTAATAGCACATTCTGTTCTAAATTCTTCAGTGACTGCCACAAGAAAAACAGTGTTCCTCTACCGTGCACTTCCACCACTTTAATATACTGCCTCTGCAGGCTCAGAGCAAGTGACCATGGACTGAACCCTCTGACACCATGAACCAAAATAGACCACTCCTTCTTTTATACTGATTTCTTCACTTCTTTTATCACAGAGATGGAACGCTAACACAGACTGAAATCCCTTCCTTTACCCAACTCCAAAGCCCTTTGAACTACTGTTTCTCTATTTCTATGAGTTTGACTTTTTATATTCCATATATACGTGATTGATAATGATCCAATCACCTTCCAAAAGCCCAACCTCTTAAAAACATGAATCTTTTGGGGGACAGTCAAATCTAAACCATAATAGAAGGTGTATTATAAAAAAAAAAAAACTAGCCAAGGATAAGTATTTGCGGACATGTAGAGCAAAGGGAGTTCTAGTTCGCTGTTATTGCAACTGTAAACAGGTACAGCCAATATAGAAAACTGTACACAGATTACTCAGATAACTAAAATAGAGCTACCATATGATCCAGAAATCCCATTTCCAGGTATCCAAAGGAAATGAAGTCAGCATCTTGAGATATTTATACTCCCATGTTCACTATAGCATAATTTAAACAATAGAATAGGGAAAACACCTAAGTGTCCATTGGCAGATGAAGGGATAAAGGAAATGTGCATACATATACAATAAAATGTTACTGTCTTAAAAAGGGAAATCCTGCCTTTGTAAACAACATAGATGAGCCTAGAGAATGTAATGCTATGTGAAATAGGTGAGACATAAAATACTGCATGACTTCACTTATATATGGAATATAAAAAAGTCAGACTGATAGAAATAGAATATTAAATAGTAGTTTATAAGGCTTGGAAGTTGGGTAAAAGGGGGGGAGTTCAGTCTGTGTTAGTTTTCCATCTCTGGGATAAAAGACCTGAAAAAAATCTCTATAAAAGGAGAAATGGTTTATTTTGGTTCATGGTGTCAGAGGGTTCAGTCCATGGTCACTAGGCCGGGTCACTCTGAGCCTGTAGAAGTAGAATATTAAACTGGTAGAAGTGCACAGTGGAGGAAGACTGTTCATCTTGTGGCAACTAGGAAGCACAGAGAAGAAGGGGTCACAGTTCCAACATGTCCTTGAAGGGCAAGCCCAAATGGCCTAATCTTCCATAGACCCCATCTCCTAAAGGTTCTATCACCTTACAATAGTGTGACATGCTGGCCACTAAGCCTTTGGGGTCATTTAAGACCCAAACCATACCACAATCAGAGATTACAAACTTTAAGTTATAAGATAATTAACTTATGTGGAGCTAATATATAGCATGATGACTGTTGTTAGTCCACTTTCTATGCTATAACAAAATACCTAAGGCTAGAGACTTTATAAAGAAAAGAACACTATTTAGCTCACTGCTCCTGAGGTTGAAAGCCATAGTCTAGCACCAGCTCAGCTCTAATAAAGACTTCATGGTCAGTGTCATCACATAGTGAGAGCATGTTCAGAGGATAAGATCACATAGCCAAATAGGAAACCAAAGAAATGAAAGTGGCCAGGCTTGTTCTTCTACAACTTTCTCACAAGAAGAAAACAGGCACCCCAGAAAAACCATCTTAATCCCTTCTTAAGGCAGAACCTCTACTGGGCTCCCACTAGGACCCACACTATCAGACTCCTACCACCTCAGCACCCCCATACTAAGAACCAAGACTCCACACGAGAACCCATGGAGACAAACACACCCAAACCACAGCAATGAGCATAGTTAATACAAAGGACTGTGTATTTGAAATTTGTAATCAGAGTGATAGTACCACCCACATAAGATAACTGTGAGGTGAAGAATGTTAATCAGCTTGTTACAATATCATCGTGTATATTTACACTCAAATACTACATTGTACACAGCAAATGTATACAATAAAAACATTTAGTCCTATTCTTTGGGGGAAAAACATCACATGAAATTATTCATACTCAGGACTAAATGATAATGCTCCAAATGTCTTGCTTCCCTGCTGAAAATGCAGCACAAAGCCATCACCTCATTCCACACGTTAACTGCTTTCTCAGCTCCACTTGAGGTATAAACGTTCCCACAGTATATCAAGGTTCATGGGCAAAGAAATAGAATGCCCAGGGTGGTTCAGATGCCAGCAGCCTCCCTTCTTTCATAGGAACTTTCAAAATATCAGCTTACTTCTACTGAAGTAACAACAGCAAGTAGCATCCAAAAATACCAAAAAGGAAAAATTATAATACACACACACACACACACACACACACACACACACACACACAATTACAGAGTGGATCTACAAACTTTCTGTGAAGTATTACTTTACATATCTTTCCATACCTTCATGTGTGTTACTGTGGAGAATACTGAACAACCCAAATGTGAACACTGTCCATGGGGAAGTTATACTTTACTAGAAAAAAAACAATGATTAAATTTGAAAATGCACCCGTCAGCAAGCAAAGAGAGTCAGGGGAGCACCTGGGAGAGGCATTTAGCACAAACCTAGGTAATCTGGCAGAGGCACTTTCTGGAAGAAAGGGCATCTACATTGAGACCTCTATGGTATAAGTAGAAGTTAGCCAAGGGAGAGACCCTTGATTGGTAGTGGGGTGGGCTTGAGCAGATGCCGCAGACTAAACAAAAGTCTGCAGGCCACAAGAGGGACCAGTCCTGGACTGGGGATTTAGCTTTGGAAGGCACCAGCAGAGGAGAGATGGTTGGAGTCATGGGTGAGGAAGACATTGCCTGGGACCAGGTGTAGTGGGGTTTAGGGACAACAGTGAGGGGAAGAGCCCCCAACATACCAAGGAATAAAGGAGCGAGGAGTCCAGAGAATATGTGGAGAGCTAACAGTCAAGTATGAGGGGCCTGTCATCACTGGAAGGTTTCGTTCCCTTGGGAGTTCCTACTGGTGCAGGGTGTCAGCGATGAATTTGGCACTCTACTAGTATTGCCTGGCATTAGATGTCTCTGTACCAAAGAGAATCCCGTTTCTATAACATAGACATGAGAGCTCTCAGTAGAGAATGGTTATAAATTCTTCTTGATTCCCCTTCAATACCACAAATGAACTGTGCTATATGTTCTCAAAGCAGAGGGCGGTAAGCCAGCCCAGAGACAGAGCAGGGTTATTGCCAGAAAAGATATTAGGCTATTTTTGTTTTCTACCCAGCTAGGCATTTGTATCTCCAGGTGATTAAAATCATACACACTTGTGGAAAGGTTTAATATTAGCTCGGACTTAACATACGGTTGTGAAATATTCTGGCTAAATAGATTGTTGCCATATCCCCTTGTTCTTTGGCAGAATTCTGCTAGTTCACTTTTACAAAATATTTATGCATTTGATAAATGTTGTGAATCAGAAATGACTGATACATTCACCATTCTGTCATAAACCACATCCACTTCTCCAACTCAAATTTCACAAAATGAGAAAACAAAAAGAATGCAAACTTCTGTTCTGAGCAAAACTTAAAGGGTCTTGAGGGCTGATAAACCCGAGTTTAAACACAGTGCCATAGGTGTGACTTTGGATATGTTCCTCACTTAGGGGGTTTCAGCCTCCTTATGTTAAAATAGGGACAATTTATAGGCTATTGAAAGAATTAGAAGGAAAAAATAAAATATTAGATATTAAATCTTAAAACTCCTCAAAACAGTCAATAGATTAACTCATTCCATCTACCGAGTACCTATTGCTGAGAGTTAGAAAGTTAGGCCACATTGCTAGATGGAGCTAGGATTTAAACTCACCAGTCCAAAGAATATGCTTTTAACATGATATCATACCTTTTCTGTGAGTATATAGATTATCTAGTAGTGTCTGACACACAGCAGGTATATGTATGACCTGTGATACTGATAATTTTTTTTTAAGTTTCATTTTTTGTGGGGAAAGAAAAGTTCTATGGTTCTCTCTCATAATTCTGATTCAGATCACTATCTAAAAATAGTTGAGTTTAAAAAGTTTCTCTTATTATGTCAGGCAGGGCTCTATTGGAAAAGATGGGTCTTTTGTTCTCTGGGAGATATTTGGTACCGGGAATCAAACTCAGGACCCTGTGCTTGTCGAGCAAGGCACTGTGTCTCTTACTATGTACAAGACAAAAACACCTTGGGCTGTAATAATTCCAACAATGAACAAAAGGAGAAGGAAGCACAACATATAGATTTGTCTTGGATCAAAATTTTAGTGATGAACCATTCCACTATTTTAAAAGCACTTCTTTCTACTGTCTCAGGAGCAGCAGCCTAGCAGCTGAAGGAACATTACAGACATGGACATAGTGCATATGGTGCTAATGCCAATGTATAAGCAATAATTCCTCCATTAACCCTAACCATCAAAGGAAACCCACTGACCCTTATGCTAAGTAAAACCATTAGTACCCAGCTAGCAGATGCTTGTCCAATAACATGGTGCACTGTGTTCACAAGGCACGTATTTAGGGAAAAACTTCACAGGGTGATGCCTATGTGATACTGGACAAACCACATCCTTGCAACCTAAAATGACCTTTGAACCAAGAAATCTACCTAATCTCTGTGCTAGATTCCATCACTTAGCATTTAAAAGACTATGCATTCAGGACACCAACACAAAATCTTTAAAAAATGTGGGGTAAATGTAAACAGGCAAATGTGGGATCATGAAAAAAGGAACAAACAGACACATGAATCTCATCAATATTTCCTCTGTGGGCCTTAGTTGATACTAAAGGACAGCAAGGTCCATCAAACAAAGTGTTATATACCAAAGACAAGGGGCACCCAAAAGAAAGTTGGTGGGCTCTTGGAAGGAGTTAAAGATAGACCAGCTGCAATTGTGCCAATTAGCTCATGTTGGTCTTGGTATCGATGAAGTTCAAAATCTAAATGTGGAGTAATCCTTATGGTTACATAGGTTTGTATTTGCAAAGTTACTTCTTTGGAGGAATTTCTCTTTGTCATATGGTTTCTTCCTAGAATTCAGATGGTGACCAACAGTAAATTGTAACATCTGAAGACAGCATGTGAACAAAACTGAGGCAGTCTTGAAGATACTCACCTCAAATTGTTATATTTCTTTGAATTGATAGCAATTATGAACACTATCTGACAATGTTATTGGAAATCATTTCTTACACAGACTCCACTTGCCTAAGAATATAAATAATTTTAGAAGTTAACTTCCTTAGACTTCCAGGAAGATGGCGACCAGGTGAGCAGCAGAGGAAAACTCTCCCAGATACCGATCATTTGCGCGCGGGTGTCTGGTCCGTGGATGCAAAATTCCAACTGATTGTGTTGCTCTCCGCGGCCTAAGCATTAAAGGACCGGCTGGACAAGCCACGCGGCAAGAAGTGGGCGGATCCTGAGAGCTGGGCGCCCGAGGGATCGGCGCTGCGCTTGGGCCGCAGCTCGGATCAATCCGCGTACAGCCGAGAGAGCGACTGCGCGGGACGTACCCTTTCAGCTCCTGAACCCGATCGGCTCGGAGGCGACTATAACCAGGATTTGTTGGAGGCGGCAGAGCAGAATAAACTCAGAGAACGCACTACTGGGGCAGATTGCGCCAATCTGGGCAGTGGTCCGGGATCCCGCTCAGGGTCCCGCCCCCGCAGCCGGCGCCGTGCGAACTGTGGCAGCTGCGGTCGGCAGGATTTCTGAGTCGGGAAGCTCGATCCAGGGAGATACATCTGAACGGCATTCCTGTCTGCACGATCCCAGGGTGAGTTGATTGGGCACCCTGACCGGTTCTTCCTGAGTCGGGAAGAAGCTCCGCCGAGCGAGCGACATCCAAGCAGCTTTACTGACTGCAGGATCCCCCGGGTCGGAAGACCTGGATAGGCACCCTGACGGGATTTGTGAGGGGGGAAGGAGCTCCACCCAGGGAGGAACACCTGAGTGGCCTGCCTGCAAGGTCCCTGGGGTGGAGAGATGTTTATACGCCCCAGCCAGGTTTCGGGATAGGGAGTAGAAGCGGAAATCTCAGCAGACAGCTTAAGGGACGTTCTCCCAAAGAGAAGGAATCATTGGAGCAGCCTCTGCAGCAGACCTTTGCCTGCTGAACTGCCTGGGGAATTTATACCTCCACATTTTGAAACTGATACCCAAAAATGGGAAAACAGAGGAACAAAATGCAGTCTCAAAACTCAACCCCACCCAGAACAAGTTTTGAATGCGAGGATACAGGGAAACCAGGAAGCCACATACCTGCAAGTTATGAAACGATTGCATCCGAAATGAAACAACTCCAACAGGCCATAAAAGAGCTTAAAGCAGAAATAAGCCACATACCTGCAATGAACTCTCAGACAAAAAACGACCTGAAAACAATGATGGAAGAAATGTTCCGTACACATAGAGAAGAAATACACAAAAGACTAGAAGAAAATAGGAAACAAATTGAAACGTTACAAGAGCAATTTAGGAATGAATTACCAAGAATGAAACAGGTCCAAAGAGAATGCCAGGATTTGAAAACTTACACTGAAAGCATGCAAAACCGTTTAAATGAAACCGAAGATAGAATTTCAGAACTTGAAGACAGCATGGCAGCTTATGAGCGTGAAAGGAAGGATCTCATGATATCATCAAAGACACAAGAAAAGTAAATCCAACAGCTCCAAGATGAGGCAAAACGTAACAATATTCGACTTATAGGAGTGTGTGAAACAGCAGGAGTCCTCACAAACGATATAAAAAGAATATTTGCTGAAATAATAGCAGAAAATTTCCCAAACAAGGTAAAAGATACTGAAGTTCAGTTAATCGAAGCATATAGAATGCCAATGATCCATAACCCAAAGAAAAACACACACAGGCATATAATAGTCAAGATCCCAGATATCCAGCAAAAGAACACAATATTAAAAGCTGCAAGAGAAATGAAACAGATCACCTATAAAGGAAAGCCCATCAGAATCACAGCAGACTTCTCAACGGAAACCAAGAAATCAAGAAGAGCTTGGAGAGAGATACTACAGATTCTGAGACAAAACAACTTCCAACCCAGACTGATGTATCCTGCAAAATTATCCCTCAAATTCAATGGAGAAATAAAATATTTCCATGACAAACAACAACTGAAGAACTTCATGAGTGCCAAACCAGCATTGCAAACAGCAATAAAAGATATTCTACACAGAGAAAAAAGGGACCACAATTCCAAGAACAACAGTAGAAATAACTCTCTAAACAGAACAAGCAAGTAAACAGTCAGCAAACGAAGAAAAACATCAAGTAAATAACATGACTAGAATAAGCCAACATATAACCATGATAACCATTAATGTAAATGGCCTCAACTCAAAAGTCAAAAGGAAAAGATTGGAAGACTGGATTAAGGAACACAATCCAATGATATGCTGTATACAGGAAACACATTTTACTCAAAAAGAAATCCACAGGTTGAAAGTTAAAGGTTGGAAAACAATT
>PVLD010032661.1:0-14413 GCA_004027595.1 Dinomys branickii
GGGTAGGGCAGACGATTATGCTGGAGCATAATTTCCCCACCTTAGGTGCCCAGCCCCACTTACCCAGGCAGAGTTCAAAGACGTAGGCATAGTAGGACCAGAGCACGACGAGGACAATAACGAGCACTGGCACCCAGGACAGTACCCGGCGGCAGCACCGCAGCCCCCCAGACAGAGCCATCTTCCACCCCCGCCGCATCTTCGTCTCGAAGATCGACCGAGCAGGTCTGCTAGCGTCGGGTAGGAACTGCTTGGGCGGCGGCTAGCAGGCTGGAAGGCGCGCTGTGCGGCGCTCCACTGCATAGCCTGGCGGGAACCTCGCTTAGCTGGTGCCACCTGTGGGGCTGCACTGTTGAGTCCACCCTGCCTGACACAATAGGCGCAAGTCGCGGTGTAGAGAAACTGGCCCTGTTAGAACCGGAGGTGATCAGTGAGGCAGTCTAGGCTGGGCACACCCTGAGGGATTACAGTCCCTCCCCTTTCCGCCTATTACTTCCCCAACCCCCACCCTTTGCTTCAGCTCTAGAGACCAGGCCGGGTCTCCGCCAAATTGTAAAGCGGAAGAATTTGGGGTCCTCCCATCCTCTGTTACTGCACTGCGTCCACTGTTCTCTCCAATTTTGTTTTCTCTGTCTCTGTCTTTCTGTGTTTCTCCTCCACTTTTTCTTTCCCTCGCCCTACCCACTCCCACGAGTACATGTACAGTCTGAAAGATGCATACCATAGCATCTTGTGACTTAAAGGTCACCCAGCCCCATACTCTCAGAGCTACTTGAGCAACATGCTTAACACGTAGTACTGCAGTCACTGCTGAGTAAATGCATTGACAGCAATCCCTCCCCTCCCACCTCTCCCTGCAGAATTAGCTAAGTATATTTTAAGAATAAACACAATGGTACAGTACGAAAAATAAATGGGGGAGATAGAGATTAAGGAAGGGGCCAGGGAAAGCAACAAAAGTCGTGATATATAAGCTGAGCTTTATTGATAAAGAGTTTTCTAGACAGATGAGACCAGAAAACCCTTTTGGACAGAGAAAACAGCATTTGCAAAGGCATGCAAAAATAAACGTCCAGAAGTGTTCCAGGAACAGCGAGTAGGACACGAACAGAGCCTGTGTGAGAAGGAAGGGGTGGCTCTGCGAGCGGGAATAAAGCTGAGGAGAAAATGTGACGCCTCTTTTACGCCTTGTCAGAGTACAGGAGCATAATTCGGGAACGGAGATTATAAACAGCCATCAGAGATTGGGGGGGGGCAACTGAGTGACATCAGGGATGTGTTTTTGTGAAAAAAAAAAAAAAAACCTGGCAGGATTTTGGAAAGGAAGATGGCCTGGAGGGGAAAGCAATTAGGAGGCAGTTCAATTAAGCACACATCTTTGGAATGGTTGCTCTCTATTAGGTCAACTTTGGTATAAGAAAGAAGGACAAAACAGTGGACTATGTCCAGGAAGCTCACATTCTCAACAAAACAGGATGTATTTTTTGACATGATAGAAGAAATATGGTAGGATGTTGACATTTACAGACTCTTAATGATTTCCAAAGGTCTTTTACAGGAAGAAATTCTAATTTTGCTGAGATACATGTTTGACTCACATTGAATGCTATGTGGGAGCAAGGTTTTCTGTAAGGTTGTTCTTTGTTCTTGATTTATGGCTATATATGGAATAAATGTTTGAAGTGATAATAGCTTTTCAGCATAGGTTAAAGATCGCTGTTACTAAAGTGATGATGTTACTGAAGTGAAGAGTTTAAGTTACAGTATTTAACAGACCAATTATTCAAGCCTTAAAGTTCTCATATGGATACTTTAATTTTCTAATTAGTCATGAATCTGGGGTCATACAATGTGTATTTTGGGACTGTCAAGGATATTCTGTTTAAACCAGGCAGTTTCGAGGAGTTAATGATTAAATGTCTCAGCTGGGTCTTGAATAATGTGTATAGTAGGAGTTCACCAAGAAGATAAGAGGTAGGAGTAGGAGTTAAAGGAGAGGGGGACACCAGGCCAAAGGAAATATGTAGTAGCAAGGATGGGGTAAACATTACTGCATAACCAGGGGATTGCAAGTAATCTGGTCTTGCTAGAAGACATTAGTTAGACAGTCGTCTAACCAAGAGTTAATCAAGGCCTGGGCCTAAGCGAGGAATGAAAAGAGGGAGAAGGCAGATGTAATACTGTTCTGGGAAGATGACTGGCAAAATTTGTTGAGGGTGGCAGGTGAGGAGGGAGAGAAGTCCAGATCAATGCTTATATGAACACTGCTGCCAATCACTACTGTACAGGCTTCAGTGAGAAGTCGTGGTGAAAAGTGATAACTTTCATTTTTAGATATGGTAAGTTTTGCTTAAATCTTCTAAGGTAGCTTGTGCACCAGAGGTCTAGGTGAGGGCTTATTATAGGGATAGCACATACAAGGAATAGGACAGAGTGCCAAAAACTAGAGAGACAAACCAAATTCAAGGATATACAGCAAGATTTGGTAAACTGCAGTCACGGGACGAATATGGCATATTGAATGTTTGTATAAATGAAGCTGTATGGGAACACAATGTTCATTTGCTTACCTATAATCTATGGTTCCTTTGAACTGGAATAGCAGAGCTGAGTATTTGTGACACATATCATATAATATGCAAAGTTTAAATTTAAAAACATAATGTGAAGACTTTAATGTTTTACAGCAGTTTTAGATTAACAGCATAACTGAAAGCGCAATTCCGAGGTTCCCCAAATACCTCCTGTCCCAACCTCCTAGTGTATCAACATCTTCCACCAGAATGATACATTTGTTAATTAATGAGCCCAAGTTGACACATTGCTGCTACCAAAAGCTCAGAGTTGTTATTAGAATTCACTCTTCCTGTTGTACGGTTTGTGGGTTTGGTAGAATATGTAATGATATACACTGCAGCCAGGACTACAGTATTATATAGAACATTTTCACTGTCCTAAAATCCTCTGTAAGCTACTTGTTTATTTTTGTCTTCCTCCAACTCCTAGTAACTACTGCTATTATTTATTGTTGTAGTTTTACCTTTTCCAGAATGTTATATAGTTGAAATCACATAGTGTGTAGCCGTTTCAGATAGGATTCTTTCACATGCAGATAGTAATACATATTTGAAAACATGTCCTTTCATGGTTTATAGTTCCTTTTTGGTGTTGAATGATATTCCATTACATAGATGTACAACGGTTTATTTATCCACTCACCTACCAAAGGACATCTTGGTTGTATCCAAATTTTGGCAGGTATGGATACAGGTACTATAAACATGCACATGTAGGTTGTTGTATGGATATAAGTTTTCAGTTAATTTGGATGAATACCAAAGTGTAGGACTGCTGGATCATATGCTTACTTTTGTTTAGACTGCTGTTTTATATTTAATTTATAAGGTACTGCCAAAGTGTCTGAACCACCTTACATTGCCATAAGTAATGAATGGAGCTTCCTGCTGCTCACATGCTTGTGAGCATTTGGTCTAGTCAGTGTTCTGAATTTTAGTCATTCTGTAAGATCTACAGTAGTATCATTATATCATTGTTGTTTTAATTTGTATTTCCATGATGGCATATATTATGGAATTCTTTTCATATTGTGTATGACATCCATATATCTTCTGTGGTGTCCATTCAGATCTTTGACCTGCTTGGTTGACTTATTGTTCTGGTGATTGAAGCCAAGGCCTTTGCACTGAACTATAACCCTAACCACTTTTATTTTGAGTCATGGTCTGTCTAAGATTCTAAATTTCTCAGAATGTGCTTGAATTTGTAATCCTCTGGTGTCATCCTCTCAGAGTGCTTGGATTACGAGTGTCCACTACCACATCCAGCTTTCACCCATTTTTAATCAAGATTCTTGTCTTTCATTGTTGGATTTTAAAGTTTTTAATGTATTTTGAAACAATAAACTTCCAAAGCAAAAAGCACTGGGTCCAGATGCTCTTTATCATATGTATCTTTTGCAAGTATTGTCTCAATATGTAGCTTCTTTTTAAATACTTTTTATAAAATCTTTTGCAGAGCAGGAATTTTTAATTTTCAAATCTAATAAAGTCCAGCTTACTTACTCATTCATGAATAGTGCCTTTGGTATCCTACCTAAAAAATTATCAACAAACCCAAGTCATTTCAATTTTTACCTGTTATCTTTTAGAAGTTTTATAGTTTTGTGCTTTACACTTAGGTCTGTGATTCATTTTGAGTTAATTTTTATAAAAGGTGCAAGGCTTGTGTGTAGAATCCTTTTACTGAATGTTACTGTCCAGTGATCCAATATTATTTGTTAAAGAGAAGCTCTTTCTCAATTATTTTGTGTTTACTTCTCTGTCAAAAGTGAGTTGACTATATGTATGTGACTGTCTTTCTGAACTCTCTATTTTCTTCCATTGATGTATTTGACTATTCTTTCACCCATATGACACTGTATTGATTACTGTAGCTTTATAGTAAATGTTGCAGTAATGTGGTGTTAGACTTCCAATGTGGCTCTTCAAAACTGTGTTAGATATTGTAAGTCTCTTGCTTCTACATAAAAACTTTAAAATCAATTCTTTCATATCCACAGAATAATTTAAAGAGGTTTTTTCTTGCAATGCTGGGGATTCTTAGCTGGAATTTTATTGTGATTTGGACTGAATCTATATATCAAGTTGGCAAGACTGGCAATTTGAGAGCATTGAGTCTTTTTATTCATGAACATGTTAATCCTCCATTTTTTGTTCTTTGATTTCTTTCATCAGAATGTTGTAGTTTTTTCATATAGATCTTGTATATATCTTACTAGAATTTTACATAAATATATAATCCTCTGGCCAATAAGATCTCTTATTTCTGGGAACAGTAGTGTAAAAAATATTATGTTTTTCTTTTCAAATTTCACTTGTTCACTGATATTTTATAGGACAGTGATTAATTTTTGTATATTAACTTTGTGTCCTTCAACTTTGCAATAATTGCTTATCAGTTCTAGGTATTTTTGTTGATTCTGTCAGCTTTTGTGCACAAACAACTATGTCATCGGTGAACAAACAGTTTTATTACTTCCTTCACAAAGAGTATACATTTTATATACTTTTCTTGTCTTCTTATTTAGGACTTCCAGTAAATATTAAGTAATGGTGAGAAGATAAAATTCTTACTGTTCTTGATCATACTGGAAACAGTTTCTTATGTCATAATAGCTGCAAAGTTTTAAAAAGTTATTGTTATCAAATTGAGAGGGTTCTTCTGCCTTCCAAAATTTTTATTATGAGTGTATTTTAGCAAATGCTTTTTCTGCAGATACTGATATTGTAATGTGATTTTTTCTTCTTAACCTTTGATATGATTGATTACATTGACATTGGGATGTTTATCCATGCTTGCATACCTTAGATAAATCCCTTCTCATTGACATACATAATTCTTATAAGTTACTGGATTCAAATTACTAATTTTTGTTGAAGATTTTCATATGTGTTCACTAGAAATTTTGACCTCGTTATGGTTTGTGTCTGGATGTCCCCCCAAAGCCTCATGCAACCACGGAGCAGGATTCTAGCATTTATGATTGATCCATGGTCCATTGTTGGAATTATGGACGTGACTACTACACCTGCCCTGGAATGAATAGTTTACATACAATATAAGGGAAGAAATGAGGCTGCTTGCCGTTGCTCCTCCCTTTTGCTCTAGTTACTTTGCTGTCTTCTGCCACCATAAACTGTTACCCTCTGCCATGTGCCACTCTGCCTTGGAGCCAGCCAAGTACAGACTGAAAATTCCACAGTGGGCTAAATAAACCTTTCCTTCCTTAATTCTGGGTGCCAGGTATTTTGTCTTAGCAACAAGAAAAAAGTAACTAAGACAAAATTTGGTAGCAGAAAAGTGGGATCATTGCTGGGGACTATACCTGGTCATGTGGTTCAGGAGCCTTTGGAAATGGCTTGTGGGAAGAGCTTGGAAATGTTCAGAGATGTGCCATGAAAGAGAAGTGCTGAAATGCCTTTGGCTGTTTTGTATGGGAGATTCGGTCAGAGCTTGGAAGACCAACAGGCTGATAGAAATCCTGCTGGTATAGATCAGGCTCGGGAGGTTTTTGCTGGGAAGAAGGACTGCATTGGGTGTGGGACTCCAGATGATGTATGTTATAGCTTGGCGGAAAGGTTATCTGTATTTTGCTTGTGTCCAGAGACTTTGTCTGAGACTGAGATTAAGGGTGGTGGACTAACTAATCTGGCAGAAGAAATTTCAAGGCAGTTGAATGTTGATGCAGTGACCTGGCTATTGCTGGGGCCTTTTAGCCAGATTTATATTGAGAATCAAGAATAAAGAGCCCAGCAGGATGATTTGAAATATTAATTTGACCAGAAAGGAAGGCCCAGTAAAGCTGTGAATTGTAAAGATAGAGCTGAGAAAGTCTCCACTGCTGAGAAGGAGCAAAAGAATAGAAAAGATGGCCTGAGGGCATCACAAGAAGCAACAAGTCTCCATTCTTTGCAGCCTCAAACCTGCAAAGGTGAAAGACTTTGCTTTGAGAAGAAAGCCACAGAGCGCTATGTTCCAGAATGATGACA
This sequence comes from Dinomys branickii, assembly GCA_004027595.1. NCBI lineage: Eukaryota > Metazoa > Chordata > Mammalia > Rodentia > Dinomyidae > Dinomys > Dinomys branickii. The sequence continues at coordinate 6,570 of PVLD010032661.1, forward strand.
GTGTAGAGAATTTGCTCCTCAGAATTGGATTCAGAGCGCCCAGCAATCCAGGCACTTGACCTATTGGGCCAAGAGAGAAAAAAGCCTGTCTACTGCTCCAGCTGGCAGCAGACCTTGGCATCATCCATGTGGCACTGGTTTTAGATGCATGCAGAATGCAAGAATTCTGAGGTTAAGAAGGCTTCCACCTAGATTTCAGAAGGCCTGGGAGACCAGGGAGTGTGACCCTGAGAGCGCAGTGTGTGAAGCTATGAGTGTGAAGTGAAAGGGGCAGTGGAGACCCCAGAAGTTTGTAAAAACCAGGAACGTGGATTGTCTAAGGAAAGCTGCAAAAAGGGAGTAAAGCAGGCCTAAGAGAGAAGCTATGGGAACTGTAACCAACAGAAGTGCCATAAGAGTGGAGTCATGCAAGCCCTTTGGAGCTCACAATATGCCACAGAATACTTCAAATGCTGGACATGGAACTACAGAACATAACGTTAGCCTTGCTGGATTTTGGACTTGCTTTGGTCCCAATGCTTTGTATCTATTCCCCTGTTGTAGTTTTCGGAATGAAAATGCTTACTCTGTGCCACTGAATGTTGGAAGTGTTTAACTTTTCATTTGTACAGGGGCTTTCAACTAGGAGTTTGCCTTACATGTTGGAGGAGACTTGGGATTTGGACTTTGCAGCAATACTGAGCTGTTAGGCCTTTGGCAACTCTTAGAGATGGACTAAAATATCTTTTGCATAAAAGGAAGTACATGAGTCTTTGGGGGACCAGGGACAGAATGTTATGGTTTGTGTTTGGATGTCTCCCCAACGTGTAATGCAGTCATGGGACGATCTTCTAGAGTTTATGATATATTCATGATCCAGTGTTGGAATTATGGATGAGTGCTACATCCGCCCTGGGGCAGAAAGTTTGCATATAATGTAAGGAAGGGAAAGAGGCTGCTTTCCACTGCTCCACCCTTTTGCTCTTGTTGCTTTGCTGTCTTCTGGCCCTGTGGCCTTCTGCCATGTGCCACTCTGCCTTGGAGCCAGCCAAGTACGGACTGAAACCTCCACAAACAGTGAGCTAAATAAACCTTTCCTTCCTTAATTTTGGGTGTAAGGTATTTTGTCTCAGCAGTGAGAGAAAAGTAACTAAGACAGGCCTATAGTTTTCTTTTCTCATAATGACTGCCTGATTTTGGTAATTAGATGATTTTGGCCTCATGGAATGAGTTAGGAAGTATCCCCTCTCCTATCTTCTAAAAGAGACTATAGAGAATTAGTATAATTTCTTCATAAATGTTTGTAGAATTTGTGATTGAATTTACCTTGGCCCAGTGCTTTTTGCTTTGTAAGGTTATAGTTTCAATTTCTTTAATAGGTACAGGCTTGTTCTAATTGTCTATGTCTTCTTGTAAAGAGTTTCAGCAGATTATATCTTTTAAAAATTGATTCAAGTCATCTAGATTATCAAATTCATGGGCATAGAGTTCATATTTCCTCATTGACCCATTAGTGTCCTTGGGATCTTTAGTTATGTTCCCTCTTACATTTCTAATATTAGTAATGTGGGCTCATATTTATTTTCTTAGGCCTTTGATTTTGTCAGTTTTTCTCCTTGTTATTTCTTGTTTTCAATTTCATTGATTTCTGCTCTAATTTTTATTATGTTTTTCCTTTTTCTCACTTTGGATTTAATTTGCTTGATATTTTCTAGTTTTTAAATGTGTAAGCTTAGCAGATTGGTCTAAAATCTCTTTTCTTTTCTAATATATGTATACAATGCTATAATTTTCCATTTAAGTATTGTTTTTACTGAATCTCAAATTTTGATACAATGTATTTTCATTTTCATTTGGTTGAAAATAAGATTTCGCTTCTAATTTTTCTTTGACATAGGTATTATTTAATCTTCACATATTTTGAGATTTTCTAGTTATGTTTAAGCTTTTAATTTTTTTGAGGATCACAGTGTGCACTGTGTTTCCCAGACTGTTCTTGAACCCCTAGCCTCAAGCTATCCTCCTGTCTCAGGTTGATGAGTAGCTAAGACTACAGACATGTGCGACTATGCCCTCTGTTACTGATTTTTAATTTGATTCCACTGTGGTTTGAGAGCTGACATTTCTATGCTCATTTTTAGATAAGTTGCCTTAATTAGGATTTTGTTGAGAACAATATTTTTAAGGCCAATGGAATATATCAGTTATGTGAAATGTATGTAAAATGATGCTAGAAATTTGGGCACTTGTGATAGCCTTTCTAATCAAATCTCTATAGTCTAGATCACCTGTCTCCTTATTAAATTTAAAATAATTTTGGAGAAGAAATTTTGCATTCTATTCCTTGAAGTTTTTAAAATATGTTTTATGTTCCAGAATGCATTCTATCCCAATGAATGTTGTGACCTTGAGAAGAATGTATATTCTGCTGGTATTGAATGTAGTCTATAGGTGTCCATTATATCCAGTTGATTGACAGTGGTTGTTCAGGTTAGGATTAAAAATAGCAGAGGAGAGACCACTAGCAAAATGTGGCCTTTCTGACCTACAATTGGGACACCTGGAAAACAAAAATTTGGTGAAGAGAAAAAGCAAAGAACTCTGGGAATCTGGAAGGAGTTGACAAGAAAGCTAGAAACCATACAGAACCTGAAGAAATGGAGCACAATGTACAGAAAATAAACAACCTGGAAACCCAACACCAGCTCCCAGAGCACAGGACCTGTCTCCAGTGACATGTAATAAGCTCAGAGAGGGTTTGCAGCCCTTGAGACAAAGAACAGATCAAGGTGGCAATACTAGCCCCAAGGAAAGGCCATGGCTACTGTTTTTTTTTTTTTTTAAGACTGAACTATAGAATAACTATACTTCAGGATTTCTGGTGTTACACTGTAACAGTGACTGGTTGAAAGAAGGCCTCAAGGCCATGCAGAGAGGGCATGGGCTAGGCATACATCCAACTTAGAAGTTTAAGATCAGGCCAGAAGGTCATGAAGTTCTTGCCCTCTGAGTTTAAAAGCCAGGTTAGTTTTGTGTGGCTTTTAGAAGGGGCTTGGTCAGAAAGTGCTGACATTAAATCCATTAAACTATTCCACCTCCACCCCTACCACCCCTACTCTTGCTCCGCTGTCTATGTGCACACAGTTCATTGGTCTGTTTGTTTACCCTATTAGCTAAAGTGGCCGTGAATTCACCTCCACTTAGTTGCTACAACGTGGGGTTTATGTACAGAGTGCCTGGAGCAGAGAGGGCACCTCAGAAACTCAAAGGCCATAAAAGTAGGAGGCAAAAGCCATGACTGGAAATGCACAGGTATTTAGATAACTATGCTATTTTTGAATTCTTTTGTATTAATAATAGTGGTATAGTTGTTGTACTTAGTAGGCTCTTACTGTATGACAATATCCAATTTGTCTTTGGGCCTACATTATAATTACAAACTACTTCTCTATTTTTAAAGGTGGTTCAGTGTTAGCTATTATTTGTCTTTATGGTATGTCAATATCTACTTGATCGTTGTCTCTATTATTGTTACTGACTTCATTGCTATCACCAGGGAGGCATAGTTGTTGCCATTAGTTGGTTTCTATTGTATGCCAGTATGTGACTTGTCTTTGTGGCATCAACAATAGTGCAAAACATTTCTAGAGATCTGGGGTGCTGGGTTCATTGTACTCAATCCTCCCCTTCCAAATTAACAGAGATGGTTGTATCTTGGGACAGAGGCAAAAGGCTAAAGTTAACCACAGACAGATTGTGTCACTGAAAAATGGATACTGACTAAAGATATTTACATAATAACAACAAGGCCTTTCACCTATAATTGACCTGCAAACCCAGTGGATATATGCATGTATGCACGCATGTGCAAGTGCACGCACACACGAAACATGAAAAAATAAGACAACAAAATTACTCTCAAATCCCCTAAAACTGGTGCATGTGGCATCAGTGAGAAGGAAAGAAAAAACTGAATTATTTGAAATGATAAAAGAGGACAGAATAAAGTCACCAATAAAGTGCTCCATGAGCTGAAAGATCGTATAAATAAGCACATAATGGAGTTAAACAAAATTATCAGTGGGTTTACAGAAGAGACCAATGAAAGCCAGCTGAGTTAAAAAGAAAGTTACAAAACATGAATGACCAATTTAGCAAAAACTAGAGTACATGAAAACATATCAGACAGAAATCCAAGAAAAAATTTATTAAAATTATTAAAGCAAAAGTGATCAATTTGAGGAAAGAGTGTCAGAACTGGAATATAGGGATGATACAAGTGACCATGTTCTGGAAAATACCTTAAAAATAACAAGATGTCATGGAAAATGGATTCAAGAGCTCCTAGGTAACACAAAGAAGACTAATCTAAGATTAATTGGAATTAACAGAAAATCAGAACAAAAGCATGAATAGCATAAAAATCCTTTTTACAGTATAGGAGAAAACTTTTCAAATATCAGGGAAGGATTTTTATACAAAGAAGTAATATATATATAAGCAATATATAAATAAGTAATATATATAAGCAATATATAAATAAGCAATATATATAAAAAGTCATGATCACCAAATAAAACCCTTCTCCACAACACATCTTGTTCAGAATTCCAGAAATCCAATACATGGACAGAGTCTGAAAAACTGCTAGAGAAAAGCAGTCAGTCACTTCTAAAGTTAAATCATTAGAATCATAGAAAATTTCTCAACACAAAACTTCTTTTGTTTTTTTTTTTGCGGTACTGGGGATTGAACTCAGGACCCTGCGCTTGCTAGGCAGGTGCTTATTCCACTGAGCTATATCCCCAGCCCCTAAAACTTACACAATCTTTTTCTTTTTTTTTTTTTTGGCGGTACTGGGGATCAAACTCAGGACCCTGCGCTTGCTAGGCAGGCACTTATTCCACTGAGCTATATTCCCAGCCCTCTCAACACGAAACTTGAAGTTCAGGAAAGCCTAAAGTGTTTCAAGCCCTAAAAGAAAACAACTCGGTGATAGTCCTGCAAAACTGTCTTTCAAAGTTGACAGGAAAAGAAGTTCTTTCAGTGAGAAAGAGCACCTTAAATAATTCATGACCATCAAAATAGCAAGAATATCCTGGGAAAAGACAATTAAATCAATGATGCAAAAAAGTCTAATGGAATAAATGCACCAGGCATATTAAGAAGTTAAAGAGAAATGATTGATTTCAACTCCCAATCAAAGGACATATCTGCAAGTTGGATCAAAAAATAAAGGCCAATGGTAAACTATATATACAGAACACATTTAATCCACAAAGAAATTCATAGAACAAAATCAAAAGATGGAAAAGATTATTCCATGCAACAGGGGCCTAACATCAACTAGGATTAGCTATGCCATTTTCAGCTAAAGTGAACCTCAAGCCAAAACGGATAAGAACAGGGAAAGAAGGTCACTACGTAATTGGTTAAGGGAACAGTTTAAATGGCAGAGATAACAATTACGAATATATATGTACTAAATACCAATGAATGTAATTTCCACAAAAATCCCACTACTGACACAAAAAAAATCAAATCAATTTCACCACAATTATCCTGGGTGAGCTAATATGCTATTATCACAAATAGTTGAACTAGAAAAAATCCCAAAGGAAATATCAGCGTTGAAACACACCTTTAAACTAATGGACTTAATAGATACCTACAGAGTGTTCCAACAACAGAACACATATTTTTCTCAGTGGCACATGGGACTTTCTCCAAAATAAACCACACACTAGGCCAAAAAGCATGCTTAAGTAAATATAAAAGAATCAAAATTATCCCATGCATATTATCAGATCATAATGTAATGAGAGTAGAAATGAATCACAAAAAATAGTGAAGCTTTCTATTGTTTCTAATGCTTTTTATTACTTTTTGTTTTCTTTAATGGTTTCATCCATTTTGCATTTTTACATCTCGTAATCTGAGCAACTTCCCTGAAGATAACAATATGTAATATAACAACCAATATTAATTCCTATCATTGTGTTTTAAAACCCTGCATTTTTATTGTGTTTTGCTTTTTTATTTTTGTCTATGCTGTTATTTTGTTATTGTGTTTTTATCCTCTTTAAAATAAAAAAATAAAATATAGAAATTAGGCAAACATATAGAGATTAAACCAGACAGTCTTAAATAATCAACAGGTCATGGAAGAAATGATGGGAGAAATTACACAGTTCCTAAAACCGAAGAATATACAGCATACCAGAACCTATTTGACTGGTTGCGCTTCCTCCTGCAGTCCCCACTGGCTATATCCAGCAGGCAGCTCAGTGGTCTTTTGCTTGCCACTTGAAAGCATCCCAGAAGGGATGTCTATATCTATGAATGCCCACATCAGAAAAATGGAGTGAGCTAAAATAAATAGCCTAAGGATGAATCACAAGTTCATAGAAAAACAGAAACAATCCAAATGCAAATAACTCAAATAAAGATCAGAGTAGAAATTAAGGAAATTGAAGCTAAAATACATACAAAGGATCAGCTAGTTCTTCAAAAGAATAAATGAAATAGACAAATCCTTAGACTGTTTTATCAAAAACAGGGCAGAAAACACTCAAATCAATGCAGTAGAATTTAAAATTTGAAATCACAGTGACACTACTGAAATCCACAAGATTATTTATAACTTTGAAAACCTGTACTCGAATATTGGAGAATCAGAAATAAATGGAGAGATGCCTAGATACATGTGAATTACCAAAATCAATCCAAGAAGACATAAAAACTATGAGTAATCCAGTAGCAGGCAATAAAGTTGAAAGAGTAAAAGAAAAACCTTCCATTTGAGAAAAACCTAGGGTCCAACAAATTCACCAGTGAAATCTACAAGGACTTCAGGGTAGATCTAATGCCAGTACTCCTCAAAATCTTTAATGAATTTCAAAAGAAAGGTTTACTACCAAAACGTTCTTGGAAGCTAGCTTTACTGATTCTAAAACCAGATAAGTAGGCCCCCAAAAAACTCTGACACACCACTCTCTTCACCACTGTGGAGAGCCGTTTGGAGATTTCTCAGCAAACTAGGTCTAGAGGTTCCATTCAAACCAGCTATTCCTCTTCTGGGTATTTTCCCAGAAGTTCTGAAAACATCATATCACTCTGATATATGTGCACCCATGTTTATAGCAGCACAATTTGTAATAGCTAAAATGTGGAAGCAACCCAAGTGTCCATCTACAGAAGACTGGATTAAAAAACTGTGGCATTTTTATACAATGAAATATTATTCAGCTATAAAGAAAGACAGTTTTGGGGACTTTGTCGGCAAGTGGTCAAAACTGGAGTCCATACTCATAAGTGAAATAAATCAGCAGTACACGTGCGTGCAGGCAACGTATTGTATCACTTGTGTAAGAACCTGAGAGTGGAAATATAAACTAAGAGACATGAAAGAAATCTCTTCAAAAACAAAGAACAGATGGGACGAGGGAAAGTAGAAAAGAAAGAGACAAAAATGTATGTATGTATATATGAATATACATATATGCAGGAGGGCTAACATGGTTCTACTATTGTATGATATCACTTAAATTTGATCAATCTTGTATGTCTGTATGTGTTATCCTGAACACACACTTCGAAGATATCATTATGCAAAGCAGCAACTATTGGTGGAGTTTTTTTTGTTTTTTTGTTTTTTTGGCTTTGCTTTTTTGTTTTTTGTGTTTTTCTGTTGTTGAGAGGATTAATTGTCTGACCAATTTTGCATGTCTGTATCTGGGTTCATATATATATACACTTCGAAGATATCAATAGGTAAAGCAACAACCACTGTTGAGCCCATGTCACCTTGTCTGTAGATCAGTTTTGATTGTACTATTTTTTATGCTAATTTGTGTCTGTGTGTT